>WIWV01000001.1:600000-802811 GCA_014839625.1 Penicillium ucsense | reverse complement strand
GCCCTTCTTGGATTTGCTTTCAAGAAGAACACGGGTGATACCCCCCCTCTTCTCCGGCGTTGCGATTCTTCCATTCTATCCTGCCTCGATCTACAGCCGCGGCCTCGGGGTTTTGAGACAACCGTCGCCGTTGCCCTCAGCTCCCTCGCGTCGCAGCTCCTTTGGGCTGCGTTCGACAGGACACCCCACTCCGCCTGGGACCGCTGCTGTTGTACTGGCCCGGCCTATCGTATCGCAACGCACTCGGCGCCGAAAACTCAAAGAGGAAGATTTGCCTCACCCACGTAATTGACCAGGCGGGCATTCCCTCCTCACTGTCATTCAAACGCTTTCTGAACCTCCCGATTTCCTATTCTGCATCTTCCGACCGATTCCCATTGCAAGGACCGTCGCACCATACCTTTGCATCGCGTCTTGATTTTCTGACAACCCCGTCCTTGCCCTGTTCCCGTTTTCTACCTGATTGCATTTGGCGAGGGGCATGCGTCCCGCCCGAGTTTCCACCCCCCCTTCAGACGGTTAGGAACTTGGTTGTCGGGGACTATGACGTCTGAATTGGCCGAACCCTCCTCACCAGCTGCCAATTTCACGGAGTCAGGTATGTCTACATCCAATGTCTGATTCTCTATCCACACGTCGCCCATCATACATGCAGGCCATCAACGAGACGCGGGAGTGGGATGTTTCTGACTGATGGTCCCGCGCTCAGATTGGAAGCCCGCTGCCGAATCCACAGCCAAGATGCCCGCCCAGGTCTCGGAAGCCAGTGACGCGGACGCCAAGTCCAAGTCGCAGTCTGGCCAGGTGCGCTTTTCCTCCATCACGCAGGAGATCGAACCTTCAAAGACCCTTCTTTCGCCCGTGCAGGAAACACCACCGCAGCCCGAGGCGTACAAACAAGTCTCTAGCGAGGAAGAAATTCGATCGCTGGCGATGAGCCTGCAGAAGTCGCAGCTTCAAGAATCACGCCTGCGTAACTATTCCTTCGAACCAATGTCTCTGCCACCTTCCAGGGTATGTTCATTCTGTTTCTCCGCATTTCATGGCACCTGTGCCACGACTCGTTGCAGGGCCTGGGATTCATGCCCGCATGGGGGAGGGCGACGCCTCAGCGCGACATGACCATTCCCCTCCTCGGTCTCTCCTCCCTTCCCAGAACCGTTCCGTGATCGAGAGACTGGTCTACGGTGTCCCTTGCTAGGACCATTGCGATGCTGACGTTCGCGCTTTTAGGTTGGCTCGAGGGAGTCGAGCGATCGCAGCGCCCACGGCACTGGGTCCTTCGTCACCTCCCCCCGTCACTCTCCACCCGTATCGGCAGTTCATTCTCCTCCCCTGACGCCAGCGGGAACCAACTCCCGCGACGGTCGATCTGGCGACAATGCAGCCGCGCTACAAGCAATTGACCGAGCCAAGCAGAATGCGTCCGCGATGACACCAGAAGCCTCGCCTCTTGTTTCATCGGCCGAGAACTACGGAACGCAGCGAAGCGCGCCCACCTCGCGGCCGTCCTCTACGGATCATCTCCCAATGAGAAAGGTCGGCTCCGCGGAGCAACCCTCCCAGATCAACACCGCCGTCCCCAGACATCGCGCTCAGTTCTTTACCGGAGCCGACGCTAGCTCTCAGGAAGAAAGCCCTCCCCCAACCCCGCGACACTCTCATACTCCACCCGGCACGATCACTCCCGTCGGTGAGCCGAATGACCCGTATGCCCGGAGCAAGCGGCCACCGCAATCCAAAAATCTCGCCCAGCTGGATGCACGGTTCATCTTCAATAGTCGAGACTCGAAACGATCCTTCCGTCCCGGTAATCCTCCGAGATCGGCTAGCGCCATTGATCTTGGAAAGTCCAGCGACAAACGGTCGAGCAAGAAAGAGTCCAGCGATAGTAAACACGGACACGGCCATCATCACCATCATGGATCCATGTCCGAACTGAAGCGATTCTTCAAGATGGGTCATCGCAACAAGCGTCCTGAATCACCAACCTCCGCATCGAAGCGTTCGAGTCGGACCTCGGGAAAGAGCACCCCATATCAAATGGCGGCCGACAATGTGCCCTTTGCCGATGATCATGGGCTGAATTCAAAGTATGGAAAGATGGGTCGAGTGCTGGGGTCTGGTGCAGGCGGGTCAGTTCGCCTGCTGAAGCGGAACAGTGACGGCGTCACTTTTGCCGTGAAACAGTTTCGGGATCGCCACAGCTGGGAGACCCTGAAGGAGTATTCGAAAAAGGTCACGGCTGAGTTCTGTATCGGTTCCACCTTACACCACGGCAACATCATCGAGACTCTCGACATCATTCAAGAAGGGCCCCATTGGTACGAGGTCATGGAGTATGCTCCTTTCGATCTGTTCGCCATTGTCATGACAGGCAAGATGAGCAAGGAGGAAATCGCTTGTTCATTCAAGCAGATTCTCAGCGGTGTCGCCTACCTTCACGGCATGGGTCTCGCGCATCGGGACCTGAAATTAGACAACGTTGTTGTCAGCGATCGGGGCATCATGAAGCTCATCGATTTCGGCAGCGCCGTCGTCTTTCGCTATCCCTTCGAGAACGATATCGTTCCGGCGTCAGGTAAATACAGCGCCTGTGCTGGCCCCCTCCCGCTTCTATTGTCCTCTGACCGCCGCTTTTCGCTGTGCATCTTTGCTAATTTCTCCCTCTTTTTCCAGGTATCGTCGGTTCTGATCCCTATCTGGCTCCCGAAGTATACGACGAGAAGAAATATGATCCTCGTCCCACAGATGTCTGGTCGCTGGCGATCATCTTCTGTTGTATGACGCTTCGGCGCTTCCCGTGGAAACAGCCACGCACAACCGACAACTCTTATCGTCTGTTTGTGGCAACGCCAACGCCAGGCACTCCAGTGACCGAAGCTGATTCCCGGCGCCATCCGAAAGCCAAGTCCAGCCCAGATTTGGCCTCCGCGGCACAGAATGACAAGGACAAGTCTGAGGACGTACCCGGCAAGTCTGCTGCCGCGCCTTCGGGCGCCGGAGTAGCGGATCAAAATGGTAGCAAACCTCCCGATTCCCCAACAGAAAAGAGCGACAACCCTGGTGAAACGCCACGGAAGCAGCCTAGCCAAAATGGCGGACATAAAGCGGCGCGCACCACCAGCAAGGAAGCTCCACCTCTGCCCCCGAACGCGGCCCAGCCGCCTCCGAAGCAGGAGGTCATCAAAGGGCCTTGGCGTCTCCTTCGCATCCTTCCTCGAGAAAGTCGATACATCATTGGCCGTATGTTGAAGGTCAATCCCAGCGAGCGTGCAACCCTTGAAGAAGTACTTGCCGATGAATGGGTCCGTAACATTATGAACTGTCGACAAGAAGACTCGGGTGAGGTCATCGGTGCTTCAAACCACACCCACGTCCTTGAGCCACCATCTCAAAGTCCGGCAGTTGCAAGCAAAGGCGGCAAGGCCAAGTAAGCATCCACGGTGGCCATCAAACCTCGCCGACAAGCCACCCATCATCGGCGCATGATCGCTTCAGAGACACGACTGTTTCGGAATGGTTTATATATCACCGAAGCCTCTTTGTTCCTCCGTATTGTTCAACACCCCTTGCCACGCTGCACCCCGCGCGTCGACCCATTAATATCTTAATCATCGCGTGGCGACCTCAAGTGGTCATTTCATTCCCGCTGTCACTTCTGACCGGGATCTCATCAGCCATTATGGGCTGTGGTCTATAGTTCACACCCCTGTGCACTGCCTTCCCAGATGCCTTCAGCGGTCTTCGCATGTCTACAATATCCCGAAGCCAGGCAAATTCTAGATTTGGATGGGCTTTGCTGGACCCGTTTCCTTGCTTTTTGTAAAAAAATGGATGGAGCCGTCTTGCCCATTAACTCCCTGCCACATGCAGCTCTGAAACGGCCAAGTTGGCGTGGCAGTCGACTGGTTTGGTTTCCGTTTCATTCGGATGTCTCGCTCTTACCAAGACATCGAAAGCAACTGGTGCACCTTTATGTTTGCTTTATCCGCGTCTCTTTCCTCAACCCAGGTCATATTCCCCTGTATGTGGGTCGTCGGCGCCTGTAGATATTTGTCCCACTGTAGAGAACAAAGTTTGTTTTCCCCATTGATCGTCTTACACCTGTCTGGTTTTATGTAGATCTCGTATTTTTAATAATTTTTTTACTAATTTTTCAACCCCTCCCGTCTCATGTGGGAAATCTATACGGCGCCAAAATTGATGTCCTGTCACTGCATCTACCGGAATTGACGTAAGATCTCCGCTGCAGCGGCGTCGGCTGTCACCCGCATGGTTGGCCGCGGAGCAAACCCTTCGATCTCCACCAGCTTGCGGCAACGGAGCTTGATTCTCTCCAACGCCGGAATCTTTTTGACTAAGCTTGGAACAGCCCAGCCGCGGCGCAACACTCCCTTTTGACGATCCGAGATAATCTGAGCGCCTCAGGATGGTTTCAAATTGATAGATCAGCATATAGATTTCCCCCAATTTCCCAACCAATTTCAATCCCCAACTCGCCATGACGCAGCCAGGCGACGGAGAGCCCTTGGTCTCCTCTCTATGGACCAGGTCCCTTTTGGTACAGCGCGACCTTTGATCTCTGCTATGCATATTTCTCCTCCCTTGAAATCGCAGGACCTAATTCAAGCTATCTGTCCAGTCCGGCGCCGTTGCAGGCCTCACGGTCGACTGCTCCCTCTACCCTCTGGACACCATCAAAACCCGTCTGCAGAAAGCACGCGACCTCTCCACACCCCACGCTCCCCGCCTGTCTCTCCGTCAAACAATCCGTGGTATCTATGCCGGTCTACCTTCTGTTCTCTTTGGCTCAGCGCCCTCGGCCGCATCATTCTTCATCGTCTACGACGGCGTCAAGCGCTCCCTTCTTCCTCCGTCCAACTCCTCCGACACCCCTTCGACCACGCATGTCTTCCTCACCCACTCCCTCGCCTCCTCCCTTGGCGAGATCTCTGCGTGCGCTGTCCGCGTTCCCACCGAGGTGATCAAGCAGCGCGCGCAGGCCGGTCTCTTCGGTGGCTCGAGTCTGCTCGCGCTGAAGGATATCCTCTCTCTTCGCCACGCGGCGCCGCACACGCCGGGCTCGGCCGGATCGAGCGCGGCTGCGTCTGCCGCGACAGTGAAGCGTGGCTACGGCCAGGTCATTCGAGAACTGTACCGCGGCGCGGGAATCACCATCGCCCGTGAGATTCCATTCACTGTCCTGCAATTCACCATGTGGGAGTCGATGAAAGCTACCTATGCGCAACGGTATCTCCGCGCAGGCGACGTGTCCGGATCGTCATCGTCACCCTCGGCCCCAATGGCGCAGATCCCCGCCTCGACCAGTGCCATGTTCGGGAGCGTGGCCGGCGCCATTGCCGCCGGTCTGACGACACCGCTCGACGTGATCAAGACACGGGTGATGCTGGCGCGGCGAGGAGACGGTGGATCTGCACCGGTGCGCGTCAAGGAGATTGTTCGAGGCATTGCGCAAGAGGGCCTTGGTGCGTTTTGGCGAGGCATTGGGCCCCGCGTTGCCTGGATCGGTATTGGAGGAGCTGTGTTCCTAGGCAGTTATCAGTGGGCGTGGAACACACTAGAAGGAGCAAAGGAGCGCGATGATGGACATTTGGGGTCGGCTATTTAAAAAAGGGAGAGGGGCGCTTCCTGTTTCAAGGGGAAGTTTGACTTGACTTCTTTCGACTGCCGTAAATTCATTATAGAATTGATGCTGTACACTAGTGGTCAATGACAATTTACGAGACATGTTCTGTATCTCGATGCAAGCTGCATTACTATTTTCGCCCTTCAAGTCGTACTTGTCATCTCTGGCTGGTAGATGCAAAGGTACCTCGTGAGTGGAAGTAGAGCACCGACTACCTAAGCCTTAATGGAGGCGGCATCCGTGGAAACTTCGAGGAACCCGAACTGCCCGCTCGACTCGATCAAGGATGAGGATATTTCCAGACGTCGATGCCTTGTGTACTGGAGGTCTCTTGCAGATGCATCACGAGTATCTATTACAGTACTTTCAAGATGGCTCAATTCAGCATCCTTCAAGGTTGGAATAAGTCCGGACGCTCCGTCGGACGAGATGAAATATCGCCCGTGCTTGTTCATGCAGCTGGGCTCTATATGCAGTGTTTTTGCGCACAATATCCATGGTGACAAGTAAGAAGAAATGTATGGTAATCACTTCCACATGCTCTGGTTCGGTAGGTGCCAGCAGAAGCAAAACTCACCCGACAGACTCCCCCACGGAACTCAACCCGGTGCTGTTGAGGATCTACTGTTGTGCTGTGCTCACTGTTCAGTGTTGGCCGGTGGGACCCTCCACTTCCCCAGATATCCAGCTTAAACGTGGCAACGGATCTAGAGATGGCGTCGGACTGGACTTTGGCCGATGCTGCACATTCTTTTTCGTCGAAGGGCGGATTTTGGGGGGAAGGGAACTTTCTCAATTGTGATTTTTGTGCGATGGACACTCTTTCGGTGACCAACTGGCATACGGGCCCGATCCGAGAGTCTGGTGAAGAAATCAAAGTCTAGAGAATCAACGTCGAAGCGAGCGATTTGGCGTTCCTTGCCCCTGGCACGGTTCCCTTGCTCTCTTTCCGTCTCTTTCTCACTACGCTTCCAACTGAACTTCCCCTCATCGTCAAAACAGCCTCTCCCCTGTCCTGACCTTCTTCCGTCTTCGTTGTACACCATCTTGCTGAATTGATCCGCAGTTCTTCTCAGTCCTTCCTGCTGTTCATCTGACACCTCATTTCCCCCTTCAGTCGGACACCAGTGGGTTGAACATTGTGACGTCGTTCTCCCCACCGTGAACGTGTGATCGGCCCTGACGAGCGGCAGATAAGCTCCGCATTTCCTCCGCAATCCCCGTCTTTGCGCTCCCCCAACTGCATGTATGGCACGAAAACTCAACCACCAAAGGGTCACGTACGGTAAGGAGTAAACCCACCTGATTGATCCTGATTGAGATCTCGACTGGCTGGTGCATCAGACTCACAGCCTCGGAACTAGTGCTTCCTCTGCCTGATGCTCCCGGCGGCCACCGACTGGGAGTGAACGGGCTGGCAGTCGACCGTCAGAATTCCATTCTGTAAGCAGCACATGTTGTTTCCTTTTTGTCTCGGTCTATGCAATCTCTCTCATGTCTACACATCATCAGTCGAGTTGTGATGGTGGTTGTGCCGTGTTGTGTTGTGCTCTATTTTGGTCTTGTCGCGGATGTTGTGCGAGATGCGCTCATTCCCGTCTCTCCCATTTCCCGCTCTTCCCACGTGGGTTGCACAGCTTTCTAATGTGACGATTCTTTCGCCAACGGTAGTTACTCCGCCGGGCGCGACGGTGTCGTTTGCTCGTGGGACCTCGACTGCTCGCTGGCTCAGCTGCATGCCTCCAATCCCTATTCGTCGTCCAAGCACACCCCCGGTCCAACACGCTTCAAGACACAAGTGCAGGCTCACAGCCACTGGATCAATGACATTGTCTTGACCCACAACAACTCGGCCCTGGTGTCGGCCTCGTCGGATACCACTGTCCGACTGTGGCGGCCACATTCAGAGTCGACCGATGTTCCAGAACGCATCGGAAAGCACAGTGATTATGTCAAGACACTTGCGACTCCCAGTGGTCAGGCCACGTGGGTTGCATCGGGAGGCCTCGATCACAAATTGTACCTGTGGGATCTCAGCGGCGCCGGTGAGATTCTCAGTATCAATGCCGAGGGAGACGATACTACCGAGAAAGGGTCCGTCTATGCCCTCGGCGCGGTGAATTCCGTGCTGGCCAGTGGAGGACCCGAGAATGTAGTTCGCGTCTGGGACCCTAAATCGGGCAAACTGGTCACCAAATTTGTCGGTCACACCGACACCATTCGCGACATTCTGGTCAATGAGGCGGGAGATACGATCCTCACTGCATCGTCCGACCAGACGATCAAGGTCTGGTCGCTCACGGCGGGTCGCTGCATGAACACCTTAACAATGCACAATGACAGCGTCTGGTCGCTGTTCTCAGACGAGCCAGATCTGTCGGTGTTCTATTCGAGTGACCGATCCGGGCTGGTTGCGAAGACGGACACCCGCAGATCGGCCGACATCGAGCAAGGAACCTGCGTTGCAGCCCTGCAGGAACACGAAGGTGTTGTCAAGGTGGTGGCGGCTAGCGACTTTATCTGGACGGCTACTCCCAAGTCGGGTATCAACCGTTGGAGAAATGTTGATACCACCCTGGACATTGAGACGCCGCCTCATCCTCGACGCGTTCCCGACTCGCCAGAGGTACCGCCCGAGACTCCTAAGCCCGAGACTCCAACAAAGGAGAGCCCGAAGACTATTCCCTTCTCCGCAATCCTGCAACTAACAGCTACTTCCGAGCTGATTCGCCCTGCTCCATCCTGCGGTGTGCAGTCTGGACTGCCTGAGCTGGAAGGAGATCTCGATTTGACAACTCCTGTGCACTCGGCGCCAGAGGAAACGATAGAGGGCCAGCATGGTCTCATCAAGAGCTTGATGTTAAATGACCGGAAACGTACGCTCACGCAAGACTCGGCAGGGGAAGTGGTCCTGTGGGATCTGCTCAAGGTAGGCTTTTCACACTAATGTTCTGTACAAGTGACCTTTTTGTTAAACTGACTTTGAAATTTAGTGCGTTCCCGTCCAGTCATTTGGAAAGCGCCACATCGATGATGTTGCGAGCGAAATCAACACCACTGAAAGTATCTCCCATTGGTGCACCATTGACATCCGAACGGGACGATTGTCGGTCATTCTTGAACCCAATCGTTGTTTCGATGCCGAGGTCTATGCGGATGAGGCTGATCTGTCCCCGGCTGATCTAGCCCAGTTCCGTGATGATCAGCGCAGTAAGTAGCACTTCATGACTTGAGGTCCGGGCTAGGTGTGAGTTTGTGATGCTGACAGGCCTTTGCAGTCAACCTTGGTAAATGGATTCTCCGCTGGCTTTTCGCTCCGTTGGTCGATGAAGAGATTCGACGCGACAAAGACTACCGCGATGCCGCACTCGCCAGAGCAGAGGAACGAGCCAAAATATTTCCCAAGAGCCCATTTACGCCTGGATACGAAATCCCTCGCAGCATAGGCATTCCGATGCACAATGATCTGTCAATGACTACCTTGCGTCCTGGCACGGACTTCCCAGGAAGTCCCACGACGCCCGGTTTCGGCATTCATGCAGGCACCCCGGGCCCGGCAGCTGCTTTGAGCTCGTCGATGCAAAGTCACTCGTTTCTCTCGCCCACCGACGTTGACACACCAGATGGGCTTTCGTCTGGGAATCTGCAGCATGATGGAGGGCCATCGTCCTTTTCAGAGAAACCCGGAGATTACTTCTCCTCTCGCCACGCCCGTAATGACAATGACAAAGCACCGATGTCACCTTCTGATGGCGCTTCTAACCCGGCACTCCCGCAATCGCCAGCAGAGCCCGAAAAAGAAGAGAAGCGGAAGGGGTCGTTCTTTGGCAAGAAATTAAATTTCCCCAAGAAGCTGGGTCGCACATCCACGGAGACTAAGCCGCAGGTCCCGGATGAGAAGCCTGAAGAGTCTGAAGTCTCCTCTGTGAAGGAAGAGAAGGTGTACGAGACGAACATTAGTGGGGTTATCGAACGGATTCATGACGACTACGAGGAATATCTGGCACAAAATCCTAATTGCAAAGAATTGAGCTCCGCGATCACACCAAGCGCAGAAAATGAGACGCCTCGGTTGGATATTCCATCGCGAACGGCGGTGTTCATTCAAGAAGAGACCGGTGACACTGCCGTCGCTTCAGACCTCTATCGCGGAAATGTGGGCCTTATTGGCCAGGATGTTGAACGATTGGAGAAGGCTATTCCCCATTGGCTTGGAGAGCTGCTACTGAAGGTACACTTGTCATGTCAATGATATGCCTCTTGACACTATCGCTAACATTCCTGACAGAATTCAATACCATTCAAGGAGCAAGTCAAGATTGCGTTTGTCTTGAAACCATTCGACGATTCCTTGCCTCCTGTGGCTAAACCTGATCCGTGAGTAGATGATCTAATGATTCGAATGCGGGGATCTGCATTCGCTGACTTCGATCTCCAACAGACCAAGTGCGATGACTGGGCCAGCAAATAACGCCAACAATAATTCTCGGCTCAACGCGAATCGCATGCTCCGCACTAAAAAGGTGTTGGCCTACGTTGCCGAACGCATCGACCCCCCGAATCCCGATGACCCCGAATCCAACCAGATGCCGCCAGAGGAGTACCTCGAGCTGTATTGCCAGAAAATGGTAGGATCTATTTCTTGCCTTTTCCTGGACTTCCGTTGTACTGACATACACGTTCTAGCTCTGCCCGCCTAATATGACACTTGCCACCATCCGAACGCATCTTTGGCGCACCTCTGGCGACATGATCCTTCATTACAAGGCAAATGGCAAAAAGCAAATTCATCCCCCGCCTGGATTGATGGACCCTGACACTCATGGTTTGCCAACGGTCGAGGCCCACGTTCTTAATGGGGATCGTACAGCAGCTCCATCGAGCATTCACTCCATGACGAATTCAGGGTCGGTTGCTGGCTCGGCTGCTGCCTAGTCTTGTATTGCTAGATTTCTTAGCTTTGAAGTGGGATTTACAGCCCTTTCTGTCACCTTTCTGGATCTCATGTAATGTGGCTTTGAAGGTAGCTGAGGTACTAAGAAATTGGGGCCACACATCATCAGACGGTTTAAGTAATGATAGCATCGCACCCTGTCTTCAGACTAAGGCTCAAATCAGGATTTTGACTGATGTCCAAACAGTACCTAACATCTGGAGACATTCCATTTCAGAGGGTACGGGGACTACACTTTTCTGATGTTGAAACTCTACGTAACACGATAAGCCCAGGTCCCTGCCTTCTTCCTAGACATGTGCATAGGAAGGGCCGCCGGGCAGATTGTTGTTATATACGGTACTAAGATCAGCGAATATGAGCTGTGAATAGGAGATTCCAACAGTTGCGGCTTTGATTAGACAATCTATTCAGACAGTTTCAAGGTTGGCTAGTAATCTCTGTCGGCGTGTCTTCGCCGAAAGCCTTGAAAACCATAACGAGAACCTTAGCTGGAGGAGGCCGGCCTTCTGCGGAGTCCAGAGTCCAGACGCATGCGTTCTCTAAGCAAAGATGCTTCGCAGAGACTGCAACGAGAAAGGAGATAAGCGAGGTATTGACGATACGTTCCTGCAGAGGATCTGCTTCCTCGACGCTCTGTTTGGAGGGCGATGAGATACAGTTTACTTTGTAGGTGTAGCTGCAGAATGTGAGAGAGGGATAAGGCGGAGATTACTAGTACCACGGAGGAGGGTTTCCATCTAGACTATGGACTGCGGTGAGCTGCGGAATCTCATGTTATACTGAAGCAGCGCCCTGGAACAAGAATTTTCAATCTCACTGAGGAGATTCAAAATCGGAAAAGATTCATCGACAAAAAAGTTAACAATGATCGAACAGAATGTCCCCAATAATGCGGCAATGACCCTAGGCAGCTGCTTCGTGCTAAACGAGGGTATACATCCCTCGGATTGAATGAGTTGCAAAGGTGTAGTAAAGGTAGTACTCACCTACTTAGTTGAAGTAATTCTGAGGGATTCATAAAGACTTTCCGAATACTAGATTGCTCAATGTGGTGGTATCCGATATGGATATGCTTTTCTTTGATATGAAATATACAGAAGTAACGATTTCAGTACTTCTAAATTCTCGATCTATGCATGCCGGCTGCATGTGGTTTTCGAATACTGGAGTATTTCGGTATTCAATGCTGAACAGGATGCATTCGGCTACTCGTTGAGTATCTTCCACCGTATCTTATACATCATCACCCTACGGTCCCTACCTAGTAGGTAGACACAGGGAGAAGGAAAGGGTAGCCGGATAGTCACGTGGGCTTCATAGAACATGTGTTTTTCCAAGTCGTTTCAACACTGGTACCTTCACTTCATCATTGCTTCATAATTCCGGAACACGTTGAAGATTATATAGATAGATATTTCGTGTTTCCTGAAGCTGGCTCCCGGCCGACGCAGACATTACCTCTACTATCTATGCATGTGATTTCATCATACCTCATGAGTCATACTCCCCAAACTCCCACTGTTGCCTTTCCTTCATTTACTGCATCCTCTTGATTCCACCCACCTTGACTCGACTCACGTAGTTTAAAACCACTTCCTCCAATTGTACTTGGCCTTTTTTTGGGCCTTGAACCTTACAATGAATCCTTCACTCGATGAGCTGGTGACACGACGCGCTTCGTTGAGGACCAAATACGATGAAGCTGTCTCCAAACTTCTCAAGGCCCTCGACTCCCACCCTAAGCCCACATACTCGCGCGATGATCTCACGAAGCTCCGGATTACCCTTGCAACGTTCAATCCTGGTGTTCCATCATTTGGCACGTCGCTCTTCGAGCCCATGTCACGCGAGAAACTTGCCGGATTCTCACTTAAGATGTCGGAACAATCGCAAAACACTCAAAACTTACACAACAGGTATGATGAGCTCTACAACAGACTCCCTGATCAGGCAGGGGTAGTAGGCTACCGCCAGCCGAATGGAAGAGAAGCCGATATCTTCTATCGAAACCTGGAAAGTACCTCCTCCTACCTGGGGAGACTCTACAAAGGCTCCTACAAGAGGACCAGGCGCTCCCACGAATTTCTCACGGACACCTCCAAGTGGACTCAACTTGCAGATGGCAATCCTTTCGAAGAACTTCCAGTCGGCTTTCTTGGCGGCTATTCCCCAAACGCTCAGATTCCGCGTTGGTACGTCGAGGCCAACTATGAGTGGCAAGATAATCCCCGTGATCCAAGTACGATCCGTCCACACATGATGCTCGTTGTGCGCACCGGTGCCATTGCCGTCGTAGGCGAGCTGCTCTTTTGCGAGCTCGCTTGTATTGCTCAGGTGATCAAAAATCGCCTGCAGCAAGAGGATTTCACAAGGACATCACTATTCCCGGTAGGTTCCTACACAATTTAACAAGCCTCACGAATTCCTAAGCAACCGAGACTAACTTCTACATCAAAGGTTCTTCTTCTACTCTTGTGCGGACCACGCCATGGCCGAATTGTTCAGGCTAAATACAACAAGTCTGGCATCTTGAAAGTCCGAACTTCGCAGATCTACACTTTTGAGCGAATGGTATCGGCGCCTTGGGACCTCTTCCTACGTTACTATGTCTGCTATCCCCACGATGGACCAGATATGGAATTTGCCAGCGATGAAGAGGAGCCCGAGGTCAGCGTAGTACCTCCACCAGCATCCCAGTATGTTTCCCACGAGTCCAGCTCCCGCAGGGTCCTCAGGAACCGCAGGGACAAGAACCCGTCCACTCAGAAATTCAAGCACGCCTCTCCTAAGACTCCGAAGGCTGGAAAAGAGAATGTTTCCCGGGGTATTGATGAGTATGAATAAGCTAATGAGTCATCACAAGATGTCCTGTTACCACGGCATGATCCACGTCTGTAGTTTTATCAAAGACAACTGGTGCCTCGATCCCGACCTTGACAGAAGCGAAAATACCAAATCAACATCCTACTGAGAGGTCTTGTGGTGTTGGAAACGATGAGGCCGGTGTCACTGAATCTTAGAAACTCTTCCGAAGTGCCGTCAGATGATACATACTAATCAAGCCCATGAGTGAGGTGCTGGTACGTAAGATACTCTATCTATCTGCGCGCTAGTCGGCACTGGCCACTATCCGCCACTTTTAGTGGGAAGGTTTTGCTCTATTTTTTGGACAAGAATATCAACACGAATTGCACTCAATTGAAGTAATATTGTGAACCAAGCAACTCAGGGTAGACGAGAGAGATGCCTACAGGAGCCGATTACCATTGACGAGACACCTGGTGAGATCTAGGCTTTGTAGGTTTGGCAGGGCCGACGGGAGTAATGAGGAGTCGATTGCCCGCACGCTCAAGGTTGGCAGGCATTCTCCTCTTTTACCGCCCCTCTCGGCCATCGTCGAAGCATTGCCACTTTCGCACGTCAGACTATCAATCGCTTGCAAGATCGTATAGTCGCCATGGCAAACACGGCACTCCCCTCAGATTTTCATACAGTGAAGGACTATGCATTCGACACGGGTGCTTATGGAATGAAAATCACAACCAGCCACCCTGACGCCCAAGTGTGGTTCAACCGGGGTCTAGTTTGGACGTATGCCTTCACCCACGCCGAGGCAACCTTGTGCTTTCAACGGGCCATCAAGCTCGATGAATCTTGTGCAATGGCCCACTGGGGTCTGGCTCTGGCGCTTGGTCCTAATTATAATCAACCATGGGAAGCTCTGCGGAAAGATCTCCCGGACATCGTGCGGCGTACTTACGAGGCATCTCGTCGAGCACTGGCGCTCACCACTGACCGGTCGCCGGTGGAAAAAGCTTTGATCACTGCACTTCAGTCTCGCTACCAGAGCGACGAACCGGCTCCGATAGAGCAGTATCACAAGCAAAACCAAGCCTATTGTGACGCAATGGGAGCTGTGTATCAGCGATTCGGAGACGATATGGACGTGGCTACTCTATACGCCGATGCTCTTATGATTCTGACACCGTGGAAATTATGGAACCTAGTTACAGGGAAGCCTAACCCGGGAACAAGAACTTTGGAGGCGAAGGCCGTCCTGGAGAAAGCGCTCGCGCATGATGCTGCGAAGCGCCACCCTGGCCTGCTACATCACTACATTCACCTGATGGAGATGTCACCCACACCGGAGCTTGCTTTGATTCAAGCGGACCATCTGCGTACCCTTGTGCCAGACTCGGGTCATCTGTGCCATATGCCATCTCACCTGGATTTCCTGGTTGGAGACTATCGAGCAGCAATCAGCAGCAATACGCAAGCCACCATCGCGGACGAGAAATTCATGCATCACCGCGGAACCAAAGGGTTCTATACACTTTACCGCATGCATGACTATCACACGCTGATCTACGCTGCCATGTTCGCGGGTCGAAAGGGCATCGCCATGGATACGGTGAATCGCATGGAAAGCACGCTGCCTTTGGAGATGCTGAAAGCCATGCCCGATTATTGTGAGGTCTTCTTGTCAGTGCGATCGCACGTCATGGTTCGCTTTGGTATGTGGACGGAGATCATCGATTACCCACTCCCTGAGGACCCAGAGCTCTTTTGCGTCACCACCGCACTAGCACACTATGCCAAGGGTGTCGCGTATGCAGCGACGGGAGATGTTCCCAATGCGATGAAGCAAAAGGAACTCTACGAAGAGGCCGCGAAGCGAATTCCAGATAGTCGGCTTGATTTTCCAAACAAATGCATTGACATTGTGGGGATTGCCTCCGCGATGTTGGATGGTGAGATCGAATACCGTCGCCGCAATTACGCCGAAGCTTTTGACCATCTCCGCCGCGCCGTACAGTTGGACGATGAGCTGGGTTACAGCGAACCGTGGAGTTGGATGCAGCCTGCGCGCCATGCCTATGCCGCTTTGCTGTTGGAGCAGAATCATGTGGAAGAGTCTGCTGCCGTGTACCGCGCCGATCTGGGTCTGGATGAGTCGGTCATTCGAGCTCGCCGTCACCCCAACAATGTCTGGGCATTGCAGGGCTATCACGAATGTCTGGTTCGGCTGGGACGGGATGCTGAAGCAAATATCATCAGACCCCAACTGACAGTTGCACTTGCATTGGCTGATGTGCCGATTCAATCGTCCTGCTTTTGTCGCACGGACAATGAGCAAGCTGCAGACGC
The DNA here is from genome assembly GCA_014839625.1 of Penicillium ucsense. NCBI lineage: Eukaryota > Fungi > Ascomycota > Eurotiomycetes > Eurotiales > Aspergillaceae > Penicillium > Penicillium ucsense. Next base: position 787,056 of record WIWV01000001.1, on the reverse strand, counting down.
TGAGAAGAGCTGCTCCAACAATAAATGCAAGATGTGATTCTTCGTCGCGCTCTCGTACAGAACTAGTATATACTTCATGCGGTGACTTGAAGAGACCAAAGACGAGTCAAGTAAGAGATGACAATGTCTATCGAATGTGAGCCTTTCAAGAAGCAGCAACGTAGCACACATTGTCTCCTTACTCATGCAGTCGTGGCTGAGAATAATTTAGGCGACTGAATATTCGTAACTCGAGTTCTCTATTTTCGTTTGCCTGAAGAAAGTCTCACTCGGGACACCTTTTGTAGAGGTCAGTCATGGAGTCAAGTTTCAAGTAGAGTCTCGTTTTCCAGAACTAAGTTGGCTTGCTAGAGAGAGTACATAAAATTACTGATGAGAAGGGCTACCGTCTCTACTATAGCACTACGTAGATACTTACTCATAAAACAATATGGCTAAATGTTGCTCCTGCCAGGAAGGGAAAAAATGGCTCTTTCCACGGCCGTGCCACACGACGCGTCAGGCCTGTTTCCCAACCAATTTTAGCATCACCTTGCGTTTCTCCATTTTTCTCTTCTTGCCGGCTTCTTCTGTCTATTCTTTCCCGCTCGTTTCATCGCGGATCTTCCCTCAAAAGTTCACGCCATCCTGTTGTTTCGTCCGATCATGGACCCCAAAATTGAAACCAAAGTCGAAGCGAGGAATCTCCCAAGCTCATTAGAAGAGTGGATGATTGCGGCCGGAGCCTACAAAAGACGATCGATTCACGTGCAAAGAGGCTTGTTATCCGGGTCCAAAATCGATCGCAGCCAATACCTTCATCTCAGGGTTCTCTGGGAAAACGACATCCGCCAAGAGGCTTGTGATAGATTGAACCTTGGAAAATTTCACGATGAGGCAAAGGGTTGGCTGGCCAAATTTGATCCGTTCCAGCGACATCTCGATCGACTGAAGTGCCCAACAGCAATGGATGACCCGGCAGATATCTTTTATACTGCCTACAGACAGCAAGAACAAGTGATGAAATTCTTTCGAAAAGGGGTCAAAGAGCAGGGCCTGAGACGTTTGAACGAACAAATTGTCAATACATCACTTGTCTGCTTCCTCGATGCAATCTGTGGGAAACATGCTCGTCTGAAGAAAGCATGCGTGTGGACCCCCCAGAATGCCGGCCTCACTGCAAATTTCCCGAAAGCTGCTATGGTGTGTAAGCTTGACGGATATTTATGTTCGGATTCGACTTCACAAACACACCTAATTCTGGAAGCGAAGCCTAACCGGCGCGAGAAACATTCCCCTACTGTGTATTGGCAGGAGGCCGCGGAGTTAGTCGCCGCTCTTCGTACGCCGCTTCCAAAGGGTCTGAAGCGCGATATGTAAGTTGAAAAATATTTGATCGAGCTTTTCTATACTAGAAATGCAGCATATGCTAAACTATAATCTAGGGCAGTCTTAATCTCCCAGGATGGTGATCAGCTCTACATTGCTAAGGCCTTCCAGGGCGCTACGTATTTGGAGTACCTAGAGAGGACCGAAGAGCCTAAGCAGCCTGAGCAGCTTAACGAGCTCGACGAAGCAGGCTTCCTTCGAATTGAGCAATGGGGTCCCTGGAATATCGCTCATCCGGGTGATGTCGAGGAATTTGCGGGCCTCCTTCTCGCTATAGTCCTCCGGGCCTTTAGTGAGGACACGCTGGCAGAAACTACTGGCTAATCTGCCTGTCCAGAGTAGTCGATTAGAGCTGCACTTAATTAACGTCATTCTTTACAGCTTGTTTAATTAGCCTACGTAGGCTTTTTGGCAATATTTTATCTGACGGCCCTTCTTATGCCCGCAAATGTTGGGGGGATCATCGTTCTATGTAAAGTTTCAACATCAGAAAAGTGGAGTCCCGTGCCCTGGGCTCTCCATGAAGTGGAGACAAACGACAGAACCACTTTCTAGGTTCCAGCATCACCTGCTGACCGAGGGTCTCATCCTGTATCTGATCGCATTCTCAACATCCAGCACACCATGAGCAGCCACACTATGGGACGCACTTGAGAGACACGCACCTTAGTTCGGGCATTCGGAAGAATAAATTGACCGAGGCCGGCCATCATCAACACCACCATTTGGCACCTTGTCGACTATCGCCTCTATGGCCGGCAGCAAAGCGATTACGGCGACGCAGTTCGTCGAGCAATTTCGCCGTGCCTGGTTTGGTTCGCAGGGACGATTTCCAGCTGGTCGGACTCTTGATCGAAATGAGTTTACGCAGTTGCCGCGTAGGCTCGGTAAGAGACATCCGAATTGATGCGAAGAGATTGCCCAACAGGGTAAATCTCAATGGAATGAATTGCAGACCATTCTGATACTCAGTTACAGGACTCGCCATCAGTGGTGGAGCTGATTCTATGGCCCTGGCCTTTCTGTGTCGTCAATTAGAGCGCTCTGGTCTACTTGGACCTGTCTCGGTCACCGGGTTCGTGGTTGATCACCGTGCTCGGGCGGAAAGTAGTGAAGAGGCACGAACGGTCGCTGGGTGGCTCGACGCAATGGGTGAGTCCATGCTTGATTGAGATTCCAGGAACGGGTCCACTTCCAAGCGACTCTTTGGTCTGCGATTCCTCAAAGGTTCATGGTCCGGATTTTTGACCTCTTACTCAGGGATCGAAACGAGGATTCTGGAGGTGAATTGGGCTCAATTTGCAAGCCAGGATAGCTCAGACAGCGTGCTAGAAGCCTCAGCTCTACCTACTGCTTTTGAAACGCACGCTCGCCATCTACGGTTCCGTGCCTTGGGTCTAGCCTGTCAAGAAAGGGGCATCAATGCTCTCCTTATGGGCCATCACCAGGATGACACTGTGGAAACGACCATATGGCGTCTTAGCTCTGGTGGAAGAGGCGCCGGTCTTGCCGGCATCCCTGAAGTGGCGCGAATTCCAGAGTGTCATGGCCTCTACGGAGTCTCCGAGAGCGGCTCCTCCATTCGATTGAATGACCAGAAGAGACAGGATCAGGTACCCATGCACGTTCAAGTCGATGACCAGAATAAGGGCAGTATCCTGTTCAATCCACCGAGTCCACAAAAGGGGATTAAATCCTTGTCAACAAACAAACCTTCGACGAGATTACCAAGCCAGGCATCTTTACCTGGCGTGCCAGTTGCGACAGGCGGAATTCATCTCTGTCGCCCACTCTTGTCCTTCCCCAAAGCTCGCCTTCTTGAGACGTGTCACGCGAACAAGATTCCATACGTCTCAGATCCGACCAATTTCGACCCGACATTGACCCCACGGAACGCTATCCGCAGCATGCTTGCTTCAGACTCTCTACCACGAGCGTTGCGAGCACCGTCAATCCTCTCCCTAATCAGCTCCAGCCAATCTTTCCTTCACACTTCTACCGAATTCTCAAACCAATTGCTCACCTCAAGATGTCGCATGCTCGACCTGAATCTGAAGTCAGGAACAATGGTCCTGCAGATTGTAGATCTCCCGTCTTTCTTAGACCCACTGCAGTCTCAATTGTCCCCTTCTCGTCTTTTACAAATTCAATCGCTCACTCTCCGTCGCATCACGGAGTTGATTTCTCCCTTCCATGGGAATCATTTCCCGGTGCGCAGCTATGAACCCTTTGTGGATCGATTATTCAATACCCAAGGGACTAGTCACTCCAATACAAACGACTCTCAAAGTGAAATGGCTTTGTCTTCTCGAAAAACCTTCACCTTGGGCGGCCTCATGTTCCAGCCTCTCGCTGTGAAAGAGACCGAATCTCGTGTTCCCGGTGGCAGCAACATATGGCTACTATCGCGACAGCCCTTTTTCAAGAACAAAGGCCCAGTCATTCGACACGACATTGCGTTGGACTCAAAGACACCCCCGAGTCCCCGAAAGGCATCTAAATCACCGGGAGTCTCTACTCCCTGGGCACTTTGGGATGACCGGTACTGGCTCAGATTCAAAGTCCACTCGGTTACGGCGGACGGGCAGGAACCGGCCCCCGAGCCGCGTGACCTAACAGTTGTTGTTCGGCAACTTCAGAAGACAGATATCGCCCGCATTAGGCTCGACTCGGCATTGAGGGCAGAAATGAAGCGCACACGAAGAAAATTCCCCTTCATTATTCAGAATGCACTCCGTTCCCGACTTGCGGGACATGCTCCTGGCTCGGCGCGATATACGCTTCCAATCCTGGCTGTGGAAAAGCCCGGTGCAGACTTAAAGCACGGGTCAGAGCATCTCGTGGCTTTACCCACCCTTGATTTCAGGCTGGATGCATTGTCGAGAAAACAAGGCCAGGACGCTGTAGAGTTTACATACTGTGGAGAGACGTGGAGAGTGAAATGGGAATGGATGTTCAAGATGATTGATACTGAGGCCGTTCGGCTTATGGGCGGACCTGAGATTCTGAATTAGGAGAGGTTAATTGTACAATAGACCCCAAAGTAAGGTACAGAATAATGAGAAAGGCAGACATTCAGGTCAACATGAAATTCTCCAGTGCTATGCATAGAATAAATCCGCTCACGGATGTAGATGTGAGTCGAACAAGAACTCCAAAGAAAGGGAATGGTATGTCGTATCGTTGACAAGAGCTGGACAATGACGTTGAAATAACAGTGGAGGACAACGGAGATGGAAGCTAAGACCTCCGGGAATGAGAGGGCATGAGAGTGGAACGTAGCTCTTCACCAGACGGATGCATATCAGAATGAAAATGTAGTGAACGGTTGAAATAAAGAACAAGGAATGGAAGATTTAGGTAGGGAATGGGTGAATTACTTTTTTGGGCGCCTGTGCAGGTGATACTTGAAGACAAGGGCCTACTGCTCGCTAGCTCTGAGCAAAGCGACAGCTGCAGACTGGGCTCTAAGGCCTCCGACTTCTCTCTTAAGTCGGAAATTCTCCTTCTTGAGACGGCTGATCTCCTCCAGCGCATTACTCAGTTGATCTTTGAGGACGTCTTCAGCGCTGCCAGACTGAACATCTTTAGCTATCTTGCTGAGTTCCGCATTGAACCGGTCGTAGAGTGCTTCATTCTCTGCACTTGCTTCGCGGTATAGCTCGTCTAGCTTTTTGACGCGCTTTTCGCTAACGACCAAGGAGGACTCTAGATCTCTTTCGAGGGCTGAGGTTCGATTGTCGCATTCTCCAGCCATGGAATTGAATCGCTCTTCAAGGCGTTTGAATCGGCTTTGAAGATGAGGTTTTGTGTCAGGAGATCGACGTTCTCTGGGAGTATCCAGTGTATCCTCCGCGTCATGGCCCATCGGCAACTCAAAGTGGACTATTTCATCACCTAGAGCTTGGAGTTCGTTGTGGAAGCTGGCCTGACCAATGGCTTGATTGTGTTTTTCCGCCTGCACACGTTCTCGAAGCTAGCTCGTATTGTTAGTGACTTTTCACATCAATGGGTACCGAACATCGCTTACTTTTTGAGGACTCTGCATTCGCAGCTTTGGCGGTCTTTGCGAGGAGGAGGATGACTGCGGCCGCCTAACCTCGGTACCATTTGTAGGTGCTCGCTCTCGGAGTGCAGGGGTTCGTTGAGGGATGCTGGTCGCACGGGATCGCCGCTTGGACTCTTGTGGAGGCGATCCAGCATGTTGAAACTTGGACTGAATCGATCGCTCTCTTTGAGGCACTTTGGGGTCGACATTCTCCTTCCAGCTTGGAGTTGCAGGGCGCGTAGGCGATGTTTGGCGAATAGGAGATCCAAGACGACCGGGAGAAGGAGCCTTGGTCGGTGACGTAGGCCTACTTGAAGAGGTCAGGTAGCTGCTATGAGGTCGGGGCTGACTAGCAGGCGTGGTTGATTCTGTTCGCGGTCTGTTCGACGGAGTCGCTGGGCGCAGGTGCGCGACAGAAGAGACGTGTGAGGTGTCAGAAGACGCTGTATCGGGGCGAAAGTCTGATAGAGAGCTCCTTCTTCTGCGTCGAAGCTTGACAGCACCATCGTGAGATATGCCCCGAAGGGATGATAGGGACGGCGGCTGCCCTTGTCCGGTACCCAGCCTAGAAATTTGCTCCTCGGAGGAGAAGCCATATGGACGCTCGCGGGAAGTTGGTCTCAAAAATCCTAAGCGGCTATCTACGTCCGTAGACTTTGATCGAAGTAGATACCCTCGTGGAATGTTCGGGTCAGATTCGCCTGGACTGGATTTCTTGCTGAGGGTGCGTAGAATTGACGCCACTTTGCTCTCTCCTTCAGCTCTGGAGCTGTCTTTATGAAGATTGAATCCAAAGCGTCGGCGGAAAGAAGAGCTATTGGAGCTCACTGACCCCTTGCTCGTTTGAGGTGATTTACCCTGGTCAAAATTCAAGGCGCCTTCCACAGATGACCCGCAAGGGATGAGCTCCTCAAACAGATTGTCGAAGTCGTCCACAAGACGATCCAGGAGTGACACATGCTGTACAGGGTCCCCGTCTTCTGTCAGGACTTCTGCAAAGGCAACCGTGAGGGCGCCACGGTCACCATCATTTCCAGACGCGTCGAGAAGTTCAGCGAGGAGTCGAGTGATAGCCGCCAAGGCTCGGCAATTCTGTGGGTTGGTGTTGACCAGAAACTTCCGGAATTGCTCCTCAAAGTCCCGGGGAAACATAGTGTCGAAATGTTTTTGAAGTTTTTTGAGTGCTGTTGAATCAATGACGGGCCCCATATTCTCCCTCCAGGCATTTCTCATGAATGTCTCGAATGCAACGAAAAGAGTGTCCACGGGAACTTCGGCGGCTGCTTGCAACTTACTGGGATCCTCCAGTAGAATGTTGTAGAGCTCGTTGACAAGTGCGCGATCCGCATGTTCTCGATTACGCAGCATACGCCCAAGGATGTTGCCACTGCGAGATTGTAACGAGAGAACATAAGCAGCAAACGTCTGTTCTAGGGACCGCAGCTGACCATCCGGACCTCTGGCTCCAGAAACTTCCACCATGGAAATTCTGCTTGACTCCTTGTCTTTGTCCTTTTCCGGTTGCTTTTCCTTGGAGTTGTCCTTTCCGGGAAATGCAGATGGAAGGGTATTGGATCTGGAAAGATTGATCCGTTGCGGTGACATTTTCGGAAATTCACCAAGCAAGGTAGCTGAACTGGGGTGTTTGACAGTAGGCACAGTCTCGCGACTGCCTCCCAAGAAATTTGAAATGAGCTTGGTGGGCGAGGGAGGTCGGAAGCTGCGTGATGATTTGACTTGCGTGGCTAAAGCGCCCGCAATGTAACGAAGAATCTCAAAGTTAGAACTAATTAAAGGTTTCATCAGCTTTGTGTTGCGAGCGCCGTTCAGGGGAACGAGAAGCGAATGTACTATAAACTCATTAGCAGCGCGCTCAAACTGTCTCAGCGCCATTGCACACATACATCTTCGAAGAAGTGTCGGGACAAAGGTGTCCACGGTCACTAAGTCTGTCGATGGATAACCGATTACTGAGTCAATGTCAAGCCTGAACTGTTCGTTGTCCGAGGAGTTTATCGACATGACGACATCTGCGTTTGATGCTTGAAGAGTCTCGGCCCACTCAGCTTTTGGTGTATCGAAGAGCAGTCGTATGAACGGCGCCGGCCCCTGTTCTAGAGCGACGCTCTGCCCATTCTCATAGACGCACGCTAAAATTCCGGTGTTGTTGGCTGGCGAGGGAGGGCTGCGCAAAGTCCATTTGCCCCCCTCCCGCTGTTGTTCTGGAAATCGTCCCTCAATGCGGGCCTTGGTGATTTCTTCAATCAACTTGCCGACTTTTCCATCGTACAAGGCCGTCAGTTCCAAAGCGACAACGTCGTCGCTGCCTTCGTGGGAAGCTGCACTCGGGGAATGTGTCGTGGGTACTATGTAGAGTAATCGACCGCAAACCGATTGCATGCATCGCACAGAGTGTATCTCGAACACTTGCGCAACTTTGAGGTCAGCGCTTGGGATTGATGTCGGCGTCTCGCCATTCGACGACGCCGCGTCGTCGATATCGGCGAGCAATCCTCGTGCGGTTACGCGACTGCCCGCAGATTTAGAAATCAGAACGAGACAGTTCTTGTAGAGTAGCATAATGCCGGCAGCTGGTGCCGAAATCCGCGATTCCAGATTATATGGCGGTGTAATCTCATTAACATCCACGGCGGTGATCAGTCGACCTTCGGGAAAAGACTTCCCTGACCAGCCATCAACAATCTCCCTCAGCCGTCGAAGGCTCTGCACATGGCTAGATGGCGATCCGTTATCCAGAGCGCAGATGTCCTTGACAATATCTCGCGCTTTCAGCAAAGGTCGAACCGCAGGATGAACCAGCGGCAGACTGCCTGTCATGGTATCGATCAGCAGACTATAGCGGGGTAGCCGCTGGACAGGTTCCATGAGCAGGGAGCGTAATCTTTGTTCTCCAGTCTCGTGCACGCGTCGAGAGAAGCTCGAGGTTTTGTCGCGCATGAAGGAATTCAGTGTTTGGGTGAAGCCGTTGTGCGCACGCATGTAATCCGCATACGGCGCTGAGAATCGGGGTAACCACTCCAGCAACTCCCGGGCGAACTTCGTTGCGCCGATGGCATCTTTGCCGTCCCGCGAAGAGCTTCGATGTGCTTTGGAGGCGGGCAGTTCGGTATCGTGACTGATATCCTCCAAAGCATCCTTCTCCGTCTCCTCTAGGATGTTTCTGATCACATCGAGAAATCCTAGATTGACGTCCAGAATCTCATTCAAAGAGGGAGGGAAGAGGGCCTCCAAAGCTTTCTCATCTGGACTGAGGCTCGTGGGTGCTCTGCGCTGGGCCTTTTGCCGAAATTCTTCCGCAACCTCATGCACCAAGGTGTACACCTTGGCGACATAGCGTTCCTCCGTATCCACAAATTCACACATGGTCAATCTCAGGGCCTCTTTTTGACTCCGCGAAAAGATTCTCGACTTGCTGACATTGGTCGGTTGTGATGGCGCCCGCTTCAGCCTGGAGGTAGGCAGAAACATAGGCTGGCCCAGAGCCTCGATGAGTTGTGTATATGGGCCATAGTCCAGTGACTGGGTCATTTCAATGTCCGAGCCAGCGCTTTCTCGCCGCTGTGGACAGTATATGAGCCCTGCAGGCAACACCACATCCATGTCCACCCAAGGGATCCTCCTTTCCTGACAGGCACTGCGAACATCACGTACAATCTCGGACGGGTTCTCGACCAACTTCATGTTATTCGCCAACTCCGCAGCATGCACTTCATCGAAGAACCTTGGGGACCTCTCGCCCTGTCGCAGGCCCATTCGGGCAGAAGCTGTCAACTGCTTCCTCACGGATTCCGACAATTCAGCAAAATACTTCAACATGCTGACAGCAAGTCCTCGCGTAATGGGGTCTCCTTGTTTGTCGCGGGGCAAGTGGTTGACGGCTGCGTAGAGGGGTGCGGCGGGGGAGATGGTGATTCGAGAGTAGCTTTGGAACCCAGCGGGCGTGAAGATGTGCGCCTGGATGCGCGAGCTGCTCACGGTGGCGTTTGCTGTCGCGACAGGTCCATAGAAGATGAAAATGGAAGATAGATGGGTATCAACGGCATGGTAGAGACTGAGGTATTCTAGAGGCAAGTCCGCCATTGTGGTGCCTCCCGGCGCATTCGTGTTGAGTGCCATGGCGGGAGTGTGTGTTGCACCTGCCGTTTCGCGATTATGGCGCTCCTCCACCGATGGCGATCGTGCACCGAACTACCGATAGCTCCAAGGAAATGGTGGCGTAAAGAATTAGAAAAAAAATCAAAGAGTGTGGTGTAGTGGGAAGGAGGGGCTCAGGTTGCGCAGTCACGACGAAGCTAGAGAAGACAGAGAGCATGCGGAGAAGAGCGCATCGCTGTCCAAATGAATGGCGGTCGTACTATCTCGAATGTCAAGAATCTCGACAGAGAAGGTAGATTAGACAGATATAGAAAAGAAAAAAAAAGATGATGTAAATTCAAGGAACGAGTGGTGTCAGTGGTTGTGGAAATCAGAAGAGAGAATGTGTGTGATATTCAACAGGGAGGGGCGCGTAAAGCAGGAAAGAGAAAGAGAGCGGATTGTTTTGAGGGGGGCGGGGGGGATGGAAAGTCGACTACCAACACGATGAGATGTAGATACGCGGGTGGAGTGCGGGCAGCGGGCGATAGCCACGATTTGGAGATGGAGACCCGGGGGCTGAAGAAGGGATGTATGACTGCATTACTGTGGTGATGACGGTTTGATCTTTGATGGTATGCCGATATATCGGTGACCTTGGATGACTAGAGCAGTCAGTCGATCACCTGATGTTGATGTACCTCTCTCAGTCTCCTCTGCCATAAACTCTACAGTCTAGTCAAACTCGCCTCTAGACTGTACCACGGGCTAGTGCTACTACCTTAAGTTACTTCACTGATCCGAGCCTACTAGGACTAGTAGTTACCTGGAACTGGTACATATACCCGCCCTGCTTTACCAGCTCTGACTAATCTTTCAAACACTGGGACACGCAGCAAGGTCAGAGATATAGCAGGACCAGCTTTTAATCCTCAGCACGGTTACCAGACTACCAGTAAGTGAGGCGAGAAGCCAGAATATTCCCAGTATCCAGAGCAATGGGTCAATAGTACTGACAAGACCTTAGTTGGCAGTGGGATGAGTGATTGACTCGAGCTACCACAGCAATAATCATCCACTACAGGATGCTTAGCGCCCGCGATGGATGGATTACCTTACCTCCCCAAGTGGAGAGGATCTTCAGGAATCTCAAAGCCGATTCGAGCCGTATTCAAGGAAGACACTATAGTGTATGCTCTCACTTCAGAGTTCAGACCCTTTGTAAGAAACAAACTATGTCCGGATGTACGGGCAGCGAGGTCCTTCCAGTCATCCATCGTGGTCCAATGTGGTGTTTGTCAGGCCAACGCGTGCCACCACAACCGTTGCCCAGTGCACATGCAAGGCGGATCAATATGACCCATCACACCAACACCCCTCTAGGTAGGAAGCCAATGCCTGACTTACATATAAGGTCTTAGAAGAACAACCTCAAGTCGTCTCGGAGAGTTGTACAGTAAGTCTTGTTTCAAATGTGTCGTGCTACTGTACAAAGTGTACATTCCCTGGTTTCGACAACCCCTCGGCGGTCAGGTTCTGGAACAGAAGTGGACATTCAAGCGCAGGGTCAATTATCTCGGTGATCAAAATACTACTAGTACAGTGTGAGGTAGTGACTAGCTTACCCGCCACGTTAGAACACGTTCTGTAGGATTCAAGCTCTGTGCAACCTTACTACACTGTGCAAATTTACGGCTGGGAGTAGAGGTGCCCGCCAAGGACCTTTTCCATCAGTGCCACTACCTGCCATATGGCTCAGTTGATAGACTTGACATACACAATCGATGCTCGATAGGTAGATGCTAGGTAGGGGAGTGGACGCTCTCTTTGGCACGAGTCATACGTGCCCGTGGGCAGATCGATACCTGACACTTTGAATTGTCAGCTTCAGATGTGATGCATTATAGAGCAGAAGTGGTGGTTGACATATTTGTATTCTTTCTCCGCAGGGACTCCGGGAAGTAAGTAATCCAGCGAGCGTTCGATCCATCTCATTAGTATTCGCCTGTCATTCACCAGGGTTCCGCACCAGCGTATTCATATTTAAGCCTAAATATGATGTATGTAACTATTTTCTATGTAGTATGTACTAACTTATGTAGTATGTACATACCTAGTCCCGGTCGTGTAAGACACAAGAAAACAAGGCTATTGTCATGTGCTGTCATGCTTCCAGATGCATCATTTATCAACAGGTAGCATAACTTGAAATGTACCGATCGAAACAAGCTCTAGGGTAACATCAGAATTGAAGGGTGAAACGCGATCCTCCGTGGCGTTTGTTAGATTGACCTCATCTAAGCTAATCTTCCATTATCATGATGCTTGATGGGATTCATGAGTTGATGCCACGGGCAAAGTGCTCGAAAGATGCTTTGCTCGAGACAAAGTCTCACGGAGTACAACTACAACTCCAACCCCCGACCGCCGTCCGTACCTGAGGAGAAGCTTCACAACTCGTATCCGATAAGCAGGATAAGCAGAATGCCCCTGTGGAGGGCGGTGAGCAAGCGGGGGAAAACACTAGCCCCGAAGAGGCAATTAGCAGCCGTTGGAGACAGAGAGACCAGCTGTTTGTTCGCCGCATTCAACGGTGACACGCATTACGGAGCGCATCTCGAGCTCGAGATGCGGGATCACATAATGTCTGAACCGCTCACCATTGCAGTTGATCCGGTGGCACTGGTGACCACCGAATGTATCACCGTCACCTCGTCCATGCGGAAACAGGCTCGCTGGGCGCACTCCTCGGTCTCCGCGATCCTGGGCGGCAATGGGGGCTCACGGCTCTATGAGCAAGACACCTCAACACCGTCCAGTCCACGCAAGAGTAGTCAATCGTCCAGAAACGGAGAGGAGGATCATGTGCTGGCCAGCCGATGGGGACTTCGGGGGAAAAAGGGCAAGAGCTTGCAAGACAATCCGTTGATGTCGGCCTTCACCCGTCTCCGCATTGATCTCAAAGGTTGCAAGGACATTCGAACATTCGACACACCGGCCCTTCTGCATCCATTCCTCCAAGTCGTCCGCTCGTCCTCAACGTCGGCGGCGATCACATCTCTCGCATTGGTCGCCATTACCAAGTTTTTCTCCTACAATATCATCAACCGAGACTCGCCCCGCCTGCCTCTGGCCATGCAGTTGCTCTCCGCGGCGATTACACATTGTCGATTTGAAGCAAGTGATTCCTCTGCAGATGAGATAGTGCTACTCCGTATTCTGAAGCTTATGGAAGGCATGCTATCTCGGCCAGAAGGCGAGTTACTGGGCGACGAAAGCGTCTGTGAAATGATGGAAACCGGGTTAAGCATGTGCTGTCAAGGTCGACTGTCCGAGGTACTGCGAAGATCCGCAGAGATGGCCATGGTCAATATGTGCCAGGTCATTTTCAGGCGACTTGCACACCTCGATCAGCAGACAACACCCGGCCCTGACCTGTTAGCAGATGAACGCAGCAGGCCAGACGGCTCGCAATTGAAGATGGATCCATCAGTGAATGGCGACACTGTGACGTCTCAGCATCAATCGGCGATCAGCTCGGATACTGCAGGCCCAGAACGTGTAGCAGTGACTCGTGAAGGTTCCTCAGAGCACAGACCTGGTGAGGAGACCGTCACTGCCACTGCGCGGCCTATCTTGCAGGATGATCCTGACGCCGAGCTAAAGCCCTATTCTTTGCCCTCTATTCGAGAATTGTTTCGTGTATTAATCGATCTTCTCGATCCCCACAACCGACAACATACCGATACCATGAGGGTAATGGCTCTTCGAATCATCGATGTTGCTTTGGAAGTGGCTGGTCCGTCCATTGCTCGACATCCCAGCCTAGCTACGCTCGCCAAAGATGATCTTTGTCGTTATCTTTTCCAGTTGGTCCGATCAGAGCAGTTAGCCATTCTCACTGGGTCCTTAAGAGTGGCTGGGACCTTACTGTCTACCTGCCGGTCTGTGTTGAAGCTGCAGCAGGAACTTTATCTTTCCTATCTAGTTGCCTGTCTCCATCCGCGCGTCGATATTCCTCGCGATCCGGGCATTGATCCCTCGCTCTACGAAGGGGTGCCCCGTGTGCCGAAGCTCGTCAAGCAGCCATCATCGCAGACGAACAGTGGGCGATCGACGCCCGTGCCCGTCAAGGATCGGCAAAAGCTTGGCATGGAAGGTGGCTCGCGACGACCGGAAGCTCGGGAAGCTATGGTGGAAAGCTTAGGCTTGCTTCTGCGGATTCCGAGCTTCATGGTCGAATTGTTTGTCAATTATGACTGTGAGGTTGACCGAGCAGATCTATGCGAGGACTTGATTGGTCTTCTTTCACGCAATGCCTTCCCCGACTCTGCAACGTGGAGTACTACCAATGTGCCTCCATTATGCCTTGACTCTTTATTGGGCTATGTCCAGTTCCTCTACGATAGAATGGACGATGGGCCCAATCAAGGGGACTATCCTCCGTTGGAGCGCCTCCGAACCCAGCGGCGAACGAAGAAGCTCATTATCAAGGGTGCGAATCTTTTCAATGAGGATCCCAAGGCGGGAATCGCCTACTTGGAGAGTCATGGTATTATCGAGGATGCAAAAAACCCAGTGCTTGTGGCCCGCTTTCTCAAAGGCACGGGTCGCTTGTCGAAGAAGGTCCTTGGCGAATTCATCTCGAAGCGTAACAATGAGGAATTGCTAGATGCATTTGTCGACCTTCTGGACTTCTCCGGCAAGAACCCCGTGGAGGCTCTGCGAGAGCTGCTGAGCGCGTTCCGTCTGCCGGGCGAGTCGCAGCTGATCGAGCGCATCATCACGACCTTTTCCCAAAGTTACATGGATAAGGTTCGAAATGAGGCAATCGCAGATAAGGACGCGCTTTACGTTCTCACGTATGCGATCATCATGTTGAACACCGATCTGTACAATCCGAACGTCAAGGCGCAGAACCGAATGACTTTCCTTTCCTTCTCAAGAAATCTTCGGGGCGTCAACGACGGCAAGGATTTCTCAGAAGAATTTCTCAAAGAAATTTATGATTCCATCAAGGATAATGAGATCATTCTGCCTGACGAGCATGAAAACAAACACGCGTTCGACTATGCTTGGAAGGAGATGTTGCTCAAATCTTCGACCGCTGGGGAAATTGTTGTAGGCGAGACCAACGTCTATGATGCAGAGATGTTTGAAGCAACTTGGAGGCCAGTCATTGCAACCTTGTCTTATGTTTTCATGTCTGCGTCTGATGATGCCGTCTACTCCCGGGTGGTAAATGGATTTGACCAGTGCGCCCAGGTTGCAGCCCGCTATGGTTTGACGGAGTGCTTCGACCGGGTCGTTTCTTCACTCGCGTCGATCAGTACATTGGCAACCGCCAACCCGCCCAGCACTGCTCTTAACACTGAAGTACAAGTGGGCAAGAAAAGCGTTATGGTCAGTGAGCTAGCTGTCAAGTTTGGAAGAGACTTCAGAGCACAGTTGGCTACCGTGGTCCTCTTTCGAATCCTTACCGGCAACGAGTCCACGCCAAAGCAAGCGTGGGAACCCGTTGTTCGCATCCTCGGCAATCTTTTCATTAATTCTCTGACTCCACCCTTCGACTCTCAATTGAACGCCGAATTGGACATGCCACCTATTCCTCTTCAGCCGCCATCGCAAGTCGTGGATAGAGACGGCCGTACCAATGAGACAGGTCTTCTCTCCGCGTTCACCTCTTATCTTTCAAGCTATGCAGCGGATGACCCTCCAGAGCCTTCCGACGAGGAGCTCGAAAATACGTTATGCACTGTTGATTGTGTCACGGCTTGTTCTATTCCAGTAATATTGAACAATATCAAGTAAGTGGCCCTCGTTCATGCCCAAGCTTTCTCGCTCACACCGGACAGGTCCTTGCCTGTATCCTCATTGGAGCCCCTTGTCGGCGCCCTCTTATCGCAACTTCCCGAGGAGAATGCGCCCGCCGTCATTGTGGTCAAACCCGAGCGTCCGAGCCAGGTACCCCGACCCTCGGGCTCCAGGGTTGATCCTAACCGACCCAAATACGATCCATCCACGATATTCCTCCTGGAATTAGCCACTGTTCTCACCCTCCGTGACGAGCAAACACTCTCCATTCTCGGAGAATCGATGGCGACGACTCTGCAAACCTTCACCCGTGACGTGAAGAATCTACACCCTCTAACTATATCTCGTATTCTTTCATATCTTCTGAACCTGCTCAGGCTCAGTCACGTAGGTTTGACCCGCGCAAAATTGTATACGCAATTGATGTTTTCTGACTCTGTGTCATCTCAGAGCCAGCATTTCCTTCGAGTTCCCGTCATTCTCCACACGATCTCTGGGTACGATCAGGAGATTTTGGAGGCCGTTGCTGTGCCGATTATCAAAGGCCTGTCGCGATGCATCTCCCATACTGGTCGTCTCCGGAACGAAATCACGATTTCTCCTGACTTTTGGTCTGTCTTGCAACGTCTGCACCAACATGAGGAGGCTGCTCCTCTAGTCTTCGAGTTGCTTGAAGACATCATATACTCCATGCCGGATATTGTCACGGCCGATAATTACGAACTAGTGATGTCGCTTGCGAACGACTTTGTGACAGCTGGTCATGTCGGCTCTGTTGATGAGCGTCAGAGAGATGCCCATGCTCGACGAAGCAAGGGTGTCAAGCCACCGAAGGCGAGGTATGGAGATTCGCGACTCTCAGGGAGAGTAAATATACTGACTCGGTAACAGCGAGAATACATGCGTGACGAGAGCGATCAAATCGCTAGGCTTAATATATCATTTGACAGGGCGGGTTCCTGCGCTGGTCAAGCAGTCTCACCTTGAAGAGCGTGAAGGTTGGTCTATCTCGTTCGCGGAGCTTGTGCAATTTAATCTGACAAAATATATTCTCAGCGTGGTCGGCGTACTGGTCGCCAATCTTCGAATCTCTTCGTGGACAATGCACGAATCCTTGCCGGGACGTTCGTCATCACGCTATCTCCACTCTGCAACGAGCCCTTTTATCAGTGGACCTAATCTCCGGTGACGACAAGGAGTGGAATGCTCTGTTCGATGACGTTCTTTTCCCGCTAGTCTTGCGTCTCCTTAAGCCCGAGGTTTACCACTCTGACCCCTTGGGTATGGGTCAGACCAGGGTACAGGCTGCAACACTAATCTGCAAGATTTTCCTCCGGTTCCTGGATCAGCTCCCCAATCGGGAGGGCATGCTTCCACTTTGGCTTCAAATCTTGGATATCCTTGATCGCATGATGAACAGCGGACAGAGCGACAATCTGGAAGAAGCGATACCCGAAAGTCTCAAGAACATCTTACTTGTCATGGCTGACGGTGGCTACTTGGTACCTCCATCTCAGGATGCAAGTAAAGAGCATATCTGGCTTGAGACTCATAAGCGCCTGGATCGATTCCTACCAAATCTCTTCGTAGAAGTCTTCCCTGATGCAGATAAGGAGCCAGGGAAGTTGCCAGTCGAGCCAGTCATTGCGTCCCCATCTGCACAAGAGGGGTTGAATGTGGGCGAGTCTCAGGGAGAAACTTCGCTGCCACAAGAAGCCGCTGCTGAACATGAAGATGAGGCTGGTTCGCCTGTCACAGTGGACAACTAGCCAAAGGTCCAGATATCTCTATTGAAATCTTGGTTCGGAAATTCAACCGTACGGCCATTCTGAGTCCTTGTCCCTTCCAATTGCTCCAATTATGCTGCTTTGAGATCGGGGATTCTTGAATTTGTGAGACTGATCAACAACCTGTGATACCACCCAATATTCGCATATTGTATGCTCTCTGCATTTGCATTTACCTCAGTCAATTGCATCCATTAATAGGAATCTGTCACCGGTTTGGCACAGAAAAGCTGTGTCGACGAAGAGTGAATCCGTCTATTTGCAACTTGCGTTTGATTCTTCATCATTAGTTGGTAATCTTGTCTGAGTACTTCTGCCGGGAAAGCCCAGCCTCGCAGCCATTCTGGTAATAGATATAAAGACCGTATCAGATCGATTAAGAAGATCGTTTTGACACAGAGTCACTGACATGTTATAGTAATAGCCGAGGGCCCGAGAGTACACGAAGGTAAATACACAGTCCTTCCACTGGATGTTAGTTCCCATACGATCTACCGAATCGGGAGCTCGAAGTTCTGCCGGCAATTGATATTTTTTGAAGGATCCACGCAACATTGGTACAGGTAGGGCCATTTCAACGGCAGCCGATGAGTGTACTCGGAACTAAGGGAAATGCCACGAAGATTTGCGACGGGCCGGGTCAAATGAGTTTATAATAACAGTGAAACTATGAGGAACACCCCAGCCTTGAATTGTATTCAAAGAAAAGAGACTATTTGAAAAGATCCTCCAGAAAAAGATCTTCGGCTGTCCGTTTGTCTTATACAGATACTCTAATCGATCTCATACTTCCCAATTCAATGAAATAATCTCTTAAAAACGCGAAATATTAGTCATGGAGGCTTGGCTTCCAAGAGGGTCAGGTGACCAAAATTTCCTATTCCATGTCTACACGGGTATGGACCTGTGTGGGAGCTATCAAGAAAACTGGCGACTCCGTACATTGTCCGATCAGCGCAGTCCACACTAATTGAAGGATGCGTGGTTTTTGTAAGGGCGTCGAAAACGGGTGGAAAACTTGAAAAACATGGCGTTAACGTCCGCCAATAAGAAAAGAAAAAAAAAGAAGAGCATCTCAGTGACACAAGCAAAAAATCCGGGAGCGCCCTAGAAATTGAGTCGAGAACTATGCCGCGTTGAAGATCTCAGACCATGCAAGGATATGCGAAGCTGATCGCCGGCCATGGAGCAATCTGGGAAAAATAGCAAATTGGAAATGTTGCCAGGGGGACACGTGACAAACTATTCATCCATGTCATCGTCCAAATCAATGGCATCAGGGTTAGCCGGGGCTGCAGGCTGTTTCTTGGCAGTAGCGGGTGGTCGGTTGCCACCTTCAGGCCCAGTGCTGGCTGCAACAAAGCCCACGGGAGCCCGAGCCTCGCGCTCAAGGGCAGCCATCGCATCAGCACGCTCGGAATCCTCCTCGTCGTGCGCCACCGTGTCTGATTGAGCACGTTGCTGCTGGCTGCGAGCAATGGCCTGCGAAGCGATGAAGTTGACATCGGTACTATTTCATGAAGTCAGCAAATCATGTTTCTAATCTGATAAATGGAACTGGGTGAGTGCGTCGTACTTGTATTGGGCTTGGACACTTCGTTTGATGCGAAGCATCTCTTTGAATGTATCTTCGTTGCCATGTTGCACCTCGAATGCCTCCCATTTCTGCCAGAATGGCGCATTGGTTCGAGGGTCGCAGAACTGGGATGCATGTCCGTAAATAGCGCGAGCCCGGTCGATTTCTCCAAGTCGGCGTTCCATTTCGGCAAATTTGAGACACATTTCTTTGGCCTCCTGGTCGGGCAAGGCAGCAACAGCTCGCTCATAGATCGGTCGAGTTGAAGTGAGCCCGAAGTTGGAGGCGGATTTGGTAATGTAAAACTCAAACATTTCGAATCGGTCCTCATCGGATACCTCTCGTGTTGCCCGCTCATAGATTCGCATCGCATGCCGGGCGAGTCCTCGCTCCTCCTCCAAGTTCCCATACATCAAGTACAAAGGCTTGGCGAACTTGGGTGGGCATCCATCCAATGCTTGCTCGAAAAGATCTCGAAGTCGTTCAATGCCAATTTTTCGGTCCACAGCCTTTGTAAGATATAGATTCCAGAGCTCAAAAGCAACCGGATAGCTGAAGAGATCCAGACCCCGCTCGTAAATCTTGAATGAATCTTCGAAGTAACTGTTTTCCTCCAAAAGATTCGCGTAGTTGACCACGGTCTGAGGGGTCGCAATACGCAGCTCGAAAATGCGCTCATAGACCTTTCGGGTCTCTTCCAGCGATGAGACACTTTCGACAAGGTCAACATAGAAGCTCCATAACTTCCAACTCTTGTGGACTCTCTGTTGTGGCGAGAGCGTCTCGTCAAAGTAGTCCACAGTAGATTTCTTCGGGGCTTGAGTTGCCTTGGCCATGATATCGACGGCCCTGTCGAAGTTCTCCCCGCGAAGCTCCATCTCCGCCCACTCGCACCAGGTCTCTGCGAGCTCGGCAACGGATTTGAAAGGGACTTTGACAGCCTTGTCGAAGATGACTCGTGCAGTATCCAAGTCGTTGCCTTCTTCGTAAAGCTTGGCATAGTTGACCCACAACTCTGAAAACTTCCCATGCGCCTTCTTTGGGTTGATTGCTGCAATTGCTGCGGTGTAGGTGTTAACAGCTTCTTGCTTATTGTCGCCCCATAAGGCCACTCGTTTTTCCCACTCGATGACATTATGTGGATTTTGTCGCAACAAAACATCATTGACAAGGAACGGTCGTCGGTCCATGAGCTGTTCAAATCGAAGCATTCGAAGGTCAAGGTCGAAATCGGCCTCCTCATCCAATTTTCCCTTTTCTGAACGAGCAGCCGCAGCTTCCATAAGATTTCCGATGATTGACTCCTCAAACTCGACATAGGAGTCAAAGATCAGAGTAAAGTCACGTACTGTCATCACAGTAGTAATTCCTTCTTCAAAAACATCTCGAGCCTTTTCAAAGTTGCCCTTGGTGATCCAATAGGTGGCAAGACCAGCCCACAATTTTCCTCTCTGGTCAGCGAATCTCTCGATTCCGCTGCGGAGGATTGCGTCCACGTCGATGCCGACCTGAGGCCCTGTTTCGATACTTCTGGCCTTGGACACGAGGAGGTCAACCATCTCGGTCCACAGCTGGAAAGTGCTTTTGCCGTTCTTAGACTGGAATCTCTGGTTGTCCAAGATGTTCATGAATACCTTGATGGCTTCCGTATATTGTCCCATCTCAACTAGCACATCAATGTAATCTTCTGCGTTCTCAGGGTGGATCTGCATGTACCGCGCCCAGATTTTGACGGCGGTAGGGCCGGATACAGAGCGCGCAAAGCCCTTAAAAAGTCGCCAGATCCGATTGTGTTGAGTAACAGGCAACGCGCGGAGGGCACGATCAAATGTGCGCCGGGTGTGTGTAACCAAGGGCTGCAGAAGTAGGAATGACAGGTACATCTCCCAGATGCGAGGCATTTTGTTCAAAAGGACCAAGGCTTGTTCGAACAGGGCATTGACCTTGACGTACTCGGGACGGTAGGCGACTGCATTGCGACCTTTCAAATGCTTCATCCGAAATTCAAGATACTAAAGTGGGACAGGATCAGTGAGACGTGTGATTCGGTGCATGCGACGGACGGAATCACTCACCATTTTCCATAGCTTGTATGACCGTGGTAACTTGCGGCATGCTCGCTCCATGACCTAGTTGGACAAGAATACGTTAGAAACTGTGTCAGGAAGAGGCGCGTAGGGGCCGACATACAAAGGCCTGTTCGTAAAGTGTGCCATTTTGCTGCTTGAACTCGATGTAAGCCAGCCATGGCTTGATACTGCCAGCATCGCGTAGTAGGTCTTGCTCATAGACCGTGTCCTGGTCCGTCTGTTTGCGGGGTCTTGTCAGCAACCACTCTTGGTTAACGACCTGAAAGACACCTACGATCAGATAGAAGTCCGGCCGGGACGCAGATGGTCGGTCCATTTCTGCGTGTTGCCGGTGCGATCTCGGGGGCAAAAG
Organism: Penicillium ucsense; assembly: GCA_014839625.1. NCBI lineage: Eukaryota > Fungi > Ascomycota > Eurotiomycetes > Eurotiales > Aspergillaceae > Penicillium > Penicillium ucsense. Next base: position 765,926 of record WIWV01000001.1, on the reverse strand, counting down.
CGTCCCTGGCATTGCGCCACTCTGATTGAGCGAGATATTATCACGCACAGCAAATACTCAGTATGAAATTGTTGTAAACGTGGAGCATATGAGCTCGTGCGCGGTAGTTTGACAGACGGAAATGCGGCAATCATCGCATTGATATCACGTGATCTGTTCCGCAGTAAGTGGGCGGTGGAGCTTTATCGGCACGAGCGTCATATCAATGTGGCAGCACCACGCCGTAGAGCCGACATTAGGGATCATAAGCTGCCATCATGTCGGGTGCAGTTGTAAGTCTACAATTCTGATAAGTTGTGCATGGCCATTTGCTAAACTTCGCAATAGGGCCGTGAGCCTGTTTTTCCGACTCGCCAGTCGCTGGGGTTGATGAAGAGCAAGCTGAAGGGAGCGGAAACCGGTCACAGCTTGCTTAAACGTAAGAGCGAAGCTCTGACGAAGTGAGTTTCCTACTTGAAACTCGGGTCTTGTGCTATGCTGATTTTTCGCTTCTTTCTAGGCGTTTCCGAGGTATGATACCGTTACAAGGCTTCTGCGCAATCCTCCGCATCTTTGCCCTAAACTGATTGAGGTGGACAGAGATCACACGCCGTATCGATGAGGCAAAGCGCAAGATGGGTCGTGTCATGCAAATTGCTGCTTTCTCCCTCGCTGAAGTGAGCTATGCTGTTGGCGGAGATATCGGATACCAAGTGCAAGAATCTGCCAAGCAGGCCAGATTCCGGGTCCGAGCGAAGCAAGAGAACGTTTCTGGTGTCTTTCTCCCGCAATTCGAGAGCTATACCCAGGAGGGTGTCAATGACTTCGCCTTGACTGGACTCGGTAAGGGAGGACAGCAGATTCAGCGATGCAGAGAGACCTATGCTCGGGCCGTGGAGACCTTGGTCGAATTGGCCAGTCTTCAGGTACGTAAACCGCGATGGGGAACGAGTGTACTCTAGCTAATTGTAACAGACCGCATTCTTGATTTTGGATGAAGTTATTAAGGTCGTCAACCGAAGAGGTAAGATGGGCCAATGCTTGTGTGGCTGAGGAATATGGACCTGCTAACACACTTTTAAACCAGTAAATGCAATGTATGCGATCATAACATGGATGCCAAGATGCTTTTGGTCTCGTTCTAACGTTTTCTAGTGAACATGTTATCATTCCTCGCACTGAAAACACCATCAAATGTTCGTCACAACCTTCTATCAAAGTTTGCCCACAAAGACTCACACTGAGACAGATATCAATTCCGAGCTTGATGAACTTGATCGCGAAGAGTTCTACCGCCTGAAGAAGGTCTCTGGCAAGAAGCAGAGAGATACTGCCGCAGCTGACGCCGAGATTCTTGCGGCTCGGAAGAAGCAGGAAGCTGAAGAAGCGGCGGCGGGCGGATCTGCCCCAGTGAAACCGGAACCAGAAGCAGAAGCTGCCGACGTCCTCGGGGAGAACGAGGACAACGATGTCATTTTCTAAACCCTACCTGTTCATCCATCTGTTACTACCTTGACGAGCGCAGCCTTAGCACTTAGTATTTGTATCATGATTTATTACGCCTGCAATCTCTGAACCTATATGAGAATCACGTCAAGCCAGCGATATGTCCCGAGTGAATAATTTGAAAATTTCAATGTTTCTGTTCACCACTAGAAGAAGATCACGTGAAGATTGCAAAGGTATTGTAGCATCAAAGCGGTATGATCTGATGCTTCACCAAGGGGATGATGGGCGAACAGCTAATCAGTGCATTAAAATCATGTTGACGACGCAACATAAGCGACTACTGTCTCTGGTAGGTGACCCGAATCGGCTTGTTCTGCTCGCCCATCGCCATGCCCGATGTAGCCTCCTTAGCGCTGATGGCGCCAACTTCTGTCTCATATTCCACAAAGGCGATACCCTTGCGACCAGGTACCAAACGAACTTCTTGGAAGCCTTCGAAACGGCCAAAGATCTCGGTAAGACTCTCTTGGCTGGCATCGTCGGGCAAATCCCGCAAGAACAGAATCTTGTTGGGAGGCAGGTACTCGTCGGGAACCACCGTAGTTGCAGCGCCTGTTGTGGGCTTGAGGCCAGTACCCTTTGTCGTCTTTGCTGGGCGGGCGACATCCGCGGCGGTTGCGGCGGGACGCTTGAGCTTCTTCTGGGCCTCGAGCGCTTCGTGTGCTTGTTTCCGCTCTGTATTGATTTGAGTCACATGAGCATGACTATTCTGGGGTAGAAAAAGGAAGAATGGGGGGAAGTGAAGATTGTACTGCATACCTTTCTCAGCCAGGCGTTTCCGCTTGTGAGCCTCAAGCTCTTCATTTCCACCCTCACGGAGAACGGTCGCGTCACTCTTGGTCTTCGCATAGTCTAGAACCATGGGCTTGTCAAAGAGTTCGAAGCCATTGACGTCCTCAATAGCACGAGTTGCAGCTTCAACGCTATCGAAGACGACGAATGCTTGCCCCTTGGCTTTCAGGTTCTTTTTGGCAACAATGTCGACCACATTGCCGAACTCCGAGAAGATCTCTTCGAGAGCGACCTTGAGTTGCTCAATCTTGATGCGCTCCTCTAGATTCCGAACCTATTCTCAGTGCAATGAATATGTCAGTCTATGGGCAGCGCACAAGTCGAAAAATCGCGGAAGGAAGCGAGCTCCTCTGTCGAACATACGTAGACCCTATGGCGCGAGATTAGCTTCGAGTTGGCAATATACGGTCAGATGACTTACGTGGAATTCGGCGGAACACCCCCTGCTGATTCAATTGTGGCGGCCATGGTAGTGACTGTGATGAAGTCTCGCTGAAGTTAATGATGTCGGGGAGTTCGACCAAGACCTGAGACATGGAAAGACCGCTGGAGGCAGGTCCGTCGAATGAGACCAGGGACTTGATGTATATACCTAAAATTATAGACTTATTACATCAGCTAGCATCATTGGTCTAGTGGTAGAATTCGTCGTTGCCATCGACGAGGCCCGTGTTCGATTCACGGATGATGCATCTTTTTTTTGGCTTTTTTCCCTCGAAATTCACCCGTAGACAGCACACCAGTAGCATCAGCCATATATGCAAGCTTTGTTCTCACCATATCGTGCGATCGAAGTTCATATGGAAATACGGATTTTGAAAATTTCTTCCACTACTGTGAATTTCAATCGAACATCAGTCTTTCGTCGCTTATGGAAAACGATGTTGCTCGGTAGGATGTACTGTTATCGAAGGCAAGTAATGGGGCCTGGGAAACGACCTGTCGAGCAGGGACCAAATGCTCCGACAAACCGTAAGCGAGTTGAATAGACATCACAAGGGTCAAGGATAATGCATTGGAGTTGCATTGAAATCCTGGTCAAAGTATCCCACTCATAATTTGTATACTCTTCTACGTCACTAGTCACAGAATATAGAAATCCGTCCTAAGTATTTCTTCACTCTCACTCAACAGGTAGCAGCATGGTCCTCAGTTCCTCCACCTTCGGCTTCAAGTGCTTGGGTTGAGCAGACCAGTCTTCATACTTGACTAAATCTGAGCCAACAACCGCAAAAAGATAATCGGCGGCGCAAGCACGGACCTACAAGCAAAGATTAGTAAAGTGCAAATCATCTCAGAGCTCGGTGAAAGCATACTCTCGGGAAAGGATGAAGTAAGATGCCAGTCAGCTTTTTTAGAACATCGGTACGCAATGAGTCAACTCGCGAGAGCGCTGCGTAGACCTTGACAGAAGACTCCAGTCTTTGGATGCTTCCTGATCGGAAATGGAATTTCTGTACCAAGACGAAGACTTCTCGCAACACGGCATCATACTCCGATTGATCTGGCACCACAAAGCTGTCAATCAAGAATACGAGAAAGTCAACCGCAGGAATTGCGTAGCGGTCGTCTTGAAGGTTCGAACCAAGAACATGAGCAAGATCTTTAATTGTATCAGTCAATAGAACCTGCTGACTCGTAGGGTCGTGCGAGACCACGAATCCGATAAAAGCTGAACGTGTTGCGCGAATGAGACCGTCAGCGCCCGCCGTTGCTGATGTGATAAAGCCCTGCAGCAAAGGTCTGCGAAGCCATTCAAGAGAGTATAGCGTGAGTAATTGCTCAAAATACTCTGTCGAGGACACATTGCTGAAATGCTCATATTTTCTGCTCACGTTAGTTTTTAGCCGAGCAGAGTCTCTAGAATTGTGCAAGTACCTTTGCATTGCAGGTAGTTCCAGACACTTCATCTCCCAGACTTGTTGCAGGCAAAGCCAAGCACGCAGTCTGACCTTGTCAAGCTTCTCGGTGGACAGACGGCATAAACAACCCACTAGTCTTCTGACAAGTGGTGAAGTACATGGTAGCGGAGAATCCGGTTGCAGGAGAAGGCTCACTGCGCTGATGGCTTCCACTCGAACCAGCGATCCGATGTCGCCTCGTCTATCTGTAGTGTAATCGTTGAGATATTCCAGGACATTCTCTGCGATCTCATCTACTATGACTGTTCCAAGCATTAGCAGTGTGGCCAAAACGCCAGCATGAGCAGGGATCATTCATACCAGTGTATGGCAAGATGTCTGCCGCCAGGCAACTCACAGCAGCGACCCGTTTCTCGATCAGCTCATCCTTGCCCGAGGATCTGAGCATCTCGCTTACGATTTCTTGCTGGACAGTTTGACATCCTTCAAGCTGCTTGTATACTGCGCCAATAGCAAGAATTTGTCCACGACCAGTAGGCAGCTTGGATGAGGAACGCAGATGATGGATCCAACCCCGCACGGTGTCTTCCTGCTTCGTGGAATCCAGAAGAGGGAAAACTGCGGATAGAGCCTCAGATGCTGTCTCAATGGAGATATCGTCTCTTCGGGAAACGCAGAGAGAAAGGACGTGCAGCACACGATTCAGCACTGGATCGGAAGGAGCTGACATCCCGGTAGACTGAACGACTTGGGAAAGTGATGTAATCAGTTTAGCTGATGCCTCCGAAGTGAGCTCAGGGCGGAAGCTTTGGAGAGTCAAATCATTGTCCGTAGGTCCAGACGGTGACACGAATACCTCCCACAATCTGCCCACCTGGAGTGTAACAGCCTTAGCCTCTGTCGAGTCCCTAAGATCGGGCGACGACATCCATTCATTCAGATAAATATCAACGGTAGCAGCCAGAGAAAGCATGCAACCATGTCGCGACTCAACATCGCTTCGAGTCAATCCGGGTAGTTTAGCAAGTAATCTATCCATGACCACCTGGATTGATGCAAACTTTTGCTGCTTGCTTAAAATACCAACCGCTTGGGCGGCATATCTTCTGGACTCGGCGTCGGGTGAGCAAATACCTCGCCACTGCAGCAGAGTCTCAACCAAAGGAGCCCAGTACAGTTGGTCCAAACATGCGGTGGCCTTGGCAACTTCTATCATCGCCCTGGAACGGCGTGCAACAGCGTGATAATCCACCACCTGAACGAGAAGGATGCCTTGCCTGATAGTGTCCGGATGACGACCGACCAGTTCCTGTAACGCGGCGGAGGCCCCGCGTCGAATATTGCCAGAAGGATCCACGCACGCGGAACTTACAAGCTCAACGGCAAGCTTCTGCAAGACATCAACTTCCGTCGAGCCTGAGAATGCCGGAATAGTTTGGCTTTGGAGGGCTTGCAGCTCTGAGGTCAGATATTTCCGTGACAAGGCCCAGACTCCGAAGCACGCAGCATCACGAACGCCTGTTCCAGCAGAACCACCGGTGGATGATCTTTGCTCGAATCCAAGGCCAGCAAGAAGCGATTGAAGAATCTCAGACAATTGTTTGGTTGGGGGTGCGCGGCGAAATAGAAGATGAGATAGGGTAAGCATAAGCCCTTGCCAACGTTGAGCATCAACTCCACTGAGATTACGCTTGAGAGAATGCAATCCTGCACGACGTGCCTCAAACGCGGTAATCAAAGTGCCGTCCTCCTTCTCGTAGAGAATGTTCTCTCCTAAGGAGCCAATGACGGCTTCGATGATCTCTGTACCCATTTCTGGCTCGAGTCTCAAGGTGATGACACTGAGAGCTTTACTCGCAGCAAAACGCACAGGTGTGTCTTTGTCTCCCAAGGCATTCAAGAAGTGGTCAATAGCCTCCTCCACAATGCTAGACAGCCTGTCATCGGCCATGCTGCTGTTTCCTCTCTCACTTAGGGATAGGGCCATGACTGTAACATTGCGCAAAATCTTTACGACAATTTTCCGAGCTAATGCTGAGGTCTGAGCAACCGTTGAGACAAGCGTGATCCCTTGCACTATCCTCAGTGTTTCATCGAAGATAGTCTGCAATAAGGGAGCCAGGTCTTCGAGCTGACCTGAGCCCGCGAGACGGGCGATGAAGGACAGAATACCAATGCAGGAGTAGACAGACGGTATTTCTTTCTCATCAGACGGGTTGACTGTCGTAAAAGCCCACCTCATCGACTTTGTTAGGAACCCCAGAGCCTGCATATCCCCCCGTAACACAAGCCGCGCTAGAAGGGCAGTCGCAGCCTCGCGTTCCTTGCCGGACACATTGATGTAATGAACAGCGAGCGATAACAAAGATCTCGCCACCATCGGGGTGTGGTCTGGGAGTTTATCCAGCTCTTTCAAATTGTCAAAAGGCACTGGAATGTCGTCAGACGATAACGAGGCCAGGTCAAATGGCGCTAGTAGAAGATGTGAAAGCCAGACAAGCATCACATAGCGTTCCTGCCACTGCAGACTTCGTGACTCCGTCAAACTGGTTTCTGTGGTCTCTGTCGCATCATTTGGGCTGTCCCACTCAACAAAGGCGCGCAACATCGAGTCCAGGTATTTCGGCTCATTGTTGAAGAATCGGCTTATAACTTTCACTCCACGGACTTTGCAAAAAGTATAGAGAAGTCGGCAGATTGCCCGTGGTAACGGGTAGAAAGCAACCTTCCGAGGGCCCTGTGCGGGCTGAGAGCCATATTCTCCGCGGTGCCTCACCAGATAAGCCAAGAATGCATCCACTAATGAAGGGAGCAACTTCTGCAAATATGGGTCCAGAAGCTGAGGCCACTCTTGAAAAGGCTCAAGCTATTGAGTAATGTCAGCTCTGGTGATATGAACAATTCTCGTCTATGTTTGACAGCTACGGTGCTCACCAGTGCCACCAGCTTCTCTGTTTTGGATGCTTCGGCCCATTTGCGTGGGGTTCGGTGAGAGGTAGCTTCGGGCACAGTCTTCCAGAGCAACTTTGGCAGCCGACTGGAGAACTCGGCCACAAGATGATTTGACGCTCGCTGGAGCTTCACATCACGATCCTCCGCGGCGTCCATGGCGTAATACTGGGTGGTCGATGTGCGTGATCAATACCTCCTGAATTGGACGCCAGCAAATGCGCCAACAGTCAACACCGATGCGGGTCAGGTCATGTGACATCTCAGTCGGAGCTACATAGTACTTATGTATCCATTTTAGTTTCAATGAAGGGCCAACCTTTTGGGGAAATTCTGTCATCTTCAGTCATCCAGGGCCCGAGCTGGGCTGTTCATGGACTGACTTGGAATTTTTAGATGCGCGAAATGCCGCCTATACTGTGAAAGTATTGATATGTTTCGTATCATGATGCCGTGTTGGTGTCGCAAGCTCAAGGCAAGTGGACCCGCCGTTGAGGGAGATATAACTACCAATTCCAGCCCTGTCTCAAGAATCCAATCGAAGTTAAACTACCTAACTCAGTACCCCGCTCATAGGGTATCTACAAAGTGATGTCTCTTTATGAAAATCCCAAAAATCACAAGTCCTCGTCGATGATTTCCTCCTTTCCTGTCAGTGGGTGAGCAACACCCACCACGTCAGGGTAGCGAGTCGCGAGTCGTATCATTGTGCGTCGAATATGAATGACGGCAATTGCCACAGCAAGAGCATTCCACACGTCCTGACTATCTTTGGACATGTCAAACTGGCCCATGTACTTCACATGAGAGTCTCGCTCGGTTTCCCAGATCGGAGAACTAGGATCAGTGTCCACCGAAAGTATCACGACAATGGGGCCGCAAATGCAGAATCCTATCAAAGTCGGCCAGTATGGATTTTCGATATTTGCAAACATTCTCTGATGCTCTCGACCCAGATATTCCATTTTCTCAGTAGCTCGCTGAACAACAGATAGCGTCTTTTCCCTGGGCCGCTGAGTCGTCACGGCGTAGGCGGACTTTGTCTCGCGAGTTTCTGTCAGGCCGGCATCAGCAATGGCCCAGCGAAGGTACTTTTTGATTGCTTTTCGAGCGACATCCTGAGGACGCACAGTGAGAATCCGGCAATCTCGTACATGGCCTGGAGCTCGGAGAAGGGCGTGAAAGGCACGAATAGCGTGAAATTTTGGCCTTGCATGGACAGTGAATGCAAAGTCATTGTTGTCGAGCTCGCTTTCTGTACTCGGAAAAAGTGAATCGGGCAGTGTGGTGAAGTCCCTCTTCCAAATCGGTGGGAAGAGTGGAAAGCAGCCTCGAGTGGCTAGATCAAGATACAGCGCTTTCTCTTCTTCTCCCATCTGAGCGTTCTTGGGAATTTTGACTGCTTTGGCCATGCGTTTCGCTTTCTGCCGACTCAAGATAAACACGACGTCGTCGCGCTCGGATTTGTGTATGGCGCCGGGCATGTCATCCTCGTCGCTGTCTTCGCTGTCATCGTCCTCGACATAATTACGATCACCTTCATCGAAGCTCTTTGCTCTCTTTGCTCTCTTCCGCTTCTTTGGATCTCCTGTTCCGTGACGAAAGTTCCGTGAAGATTTCTGTGAAGCAAGCGCAGCAGCAATTTCGTTCTTCTGACTGATTCGCACCTCAGACTCGGCAATGTCATTCTGATCAATGGAATGGTCTGTCGAAGCAGCTGAGACCGGAGCATTATTGTCTGAACTTATGACAGGCCCCTCATCACGGCAATCATCATCTGCAATTCTGACTCGTTTTGCTGGGCGTCCTTCATTCTCTCCATCTTCTTCTTGCTCTGCGTGACCAAACCAAGGTGGACACCCAGTCATGTCTCGTGGCGAGTAGTCTTCGAATGGATCGGCAGGAGGAGGAGGAAGCGATTCCTCTGTTATCGTCCAACTATTACAGGTCAATGGGCTGTGCGTTGTGCCCTGCTGAGCCGTGGACGTTGAGGCTTTGCGTTTGTTCGCCATAGTGTAGATATCTCCGAGAATGTAGCAGTTTCTTGTAGGGGACGCCGATATGGGATCTGGTGTGAATGAGAATATAGATAACGATTTGCGGATGAACTCTGTCCAGTCAAGCATAGATATGAAGCTTTATAGGAAAGGTGGGTGGGAGTAGACTTTATGTGTCTAGAGGAGGAAGACGGGAGTTCAGAATTCGGGAGTTTTGGGAAACAGTTGCAGTCATACAACACATTCTGGAAGTGAAATCACTTTCAAAGAGAGAAAGAGAGGCGTAGTCTCACACTGAATGAGTTGGGACAAAGCTGGTATAGAAGGAGCACAAAGGACTTGAAAAACAAAAGTACAAAGACTTCTTCACACCCCAGACAAAGTATAGGTACGATGTCCGACCCAAGTCTTTGTTCAGCCACCCATGAGTTCTTGGTAGGTTTCAACCATATGAAAGTAAGTGTGGGTCATGGTCCAAGTTTCAATGAAGCGGGCAATGAAATAGAAAGACACGGGAGAATGTCGTATTCCTCCTTAACTGGACTTAATGTCCACTCCAACGCTGAATCACTTGGACAAAAAGCCATTCCTCTACAATGACCCGCAGGATACGTCAGGCTGAAGAGAAGCAACAAATTTAGGTGGAAAGGACTGGAATTTACCTGTTTTTCGAGCACGAGCCATTGTAATTGGGAAAGTAAGCATGATTGATTGTTATATGCATCTTTATTATTCGAGGCTGGAACGATCAAGTCTTTATCCCACGCAATGGCGGTGCAAATGCTACAGAATGACAGCAGCGCGCCTAAGAAGAGTCTTGCACCAAAGCCATGGGAAAAGGAAACCACTAATGAAAACACAAAACTATAAACAAACTCTTTCACATCCGCCGGCGGAAGCCTCATAAGAATCGTCTCACATTTTCAAGAATTACAACCGTGTTGGATTTCTCTTGACCGTAGTCACTGCATCACACTTCCAATCCACGGCTGACAGATGACTTCAGATACTTCTATAAGCCCAAGAGCCCTGAACTTGTCCAGAGCACGGTGAAGTTACTGCAAACACACCCACAAAAGGAACGAGCTTCTGACCGTAATTCGAAGGCATTGATATCAGTGCCAGAGACTCATGCAATCTGCTTCACCAGCTCTGGGCTTGCGAGGGTGGGGGCTCGGTGCGTAGTGAACCAAACAGGCTAGCGATCGAAGAAAGAGAGCGATCGCCTGTTGTTCTGCTCACACGAAGAAGCCACGCAAGTAAAGTCTGAATCTAGACCACTTGAGGACTCAATTATAAGTGTAATGTAACGGGTATGTAGTGCAGGGAAAAATGAGATGAGAAATTAGACAGAGTTCCAAGCAGCATCTCCAACCGAGCCCCCAACTTCCAGGAGTAATCAGGCGAATTCGGCAGTGTATGAGAAGCCGCGGAATTCTTCCTGCATGGCCTGAGAAAGCACAGATTGCACGGGCGTCAAAACAGGAGTCACACTGGTGAACTCCTGGTCGAAGTTGCTTGTATCCGTGGGACTGCTGATGGTAGGAATAAAAGGAGGCGGAACGCGCTTATGATAGATGTCGTCCCAGTTGATGTTGCGGAAGAATGCATGAGACATCACTTCTTGGGCGTCGGTTGGGCCTGAACCAAGACGCAACTCGGGCTCACGGGTCAACAACTTTTGCAAGATCGAGACAGAATCACGGGGCATGTGGATGGGGTAAAGGGGTTCATCTGCAAGAATGGCATCGTAGATTTCATCCTCGTCTTCACCACGGAAGGGGGATTGCTGGAGCAGCATCTGGTAGATCAGGACACCGAATGCCCACCAATCGACAGCACGGCCGTACTTCTTGTCAAGAAGGATCTAAAAAAATTCATGTGAATAACTGAAGCAGGAAGAAGGAGGAGCCAGACGAATGAGAGGAGACTGACCTCGGGTGCCATAAATTCAGGAGTACCACAGAAGGTGCCGGTGGTGCATCCGTACCACATGTTCTCTTTGCAGAGACCGTAATCACCGATCTTGATGTGGCCGTCAAGTGTGAGGAGAATGTTGTCCAACTTCAAATCACGGTAAATGACACCGTGCTCGTGGAAGTACTTGAGAGCCAGGCAAACTTCAGCAGCATAGAATCTGGAAACTCAACATCAGCATCTTCACATGATCAAGGTCACATCGCAACCGGACGATTTGGGAGGGGGGAATCTTACTGTGCCCTCTTAAGCCCGAACTGCCCACGCTGAATGTGCAGCATGAGATCACCACCACTGATGTACTCCATGACAAAGTACACTCGAGTCTCCGTCTGGAAGCAAGCGTGCAGATTCAACAAGAAGGGATGTTGCTCTTTGTTGGCAATGAGGAAAACCCGTTTCTCAGACTTGGTGCTCTCTACTTCGTCGTTCTCGATGATGAATTCCTTCTTCAAGACCTTAATCGCATACAGCTTTCGGGAACTTTTCGTCTCAGCAAGCATGACCTTTCCGAAATTACCTTTTCCGAGGACAGCCAGGAAATTGAAGTGATCCAGTCCAATACGAGTCTTGGATTGTGGTGCAGGAGGCTCCGGCTCCTTTGGCGGTGCCGGAATGCTAGGAGTCATTGGCTGCACGGCCTGTTGAGGTGGCGGCCCAGTAGGCTTCTGCATCGGCGGAGCAGGAGGCTGTTGCTGGAACTGAGCATAATGGTACGGATCGTAACGAGCGTGCGCAGGTGGAGGAGGCTGCTGAGCCTGCTCAGGGGGGCGACTCGCTTCAACTGGTGTATCATGTATGAGCCAAGTATCTTCTTCTTCTTTAACTCAGGGAGTGTCGGACGTACCTGGGGGCTGCGGTTGAGTACGCGTCCTGGCGGCAGCATCCGCGGCAGCCTTGGCATCAGAAGTAGCAGAAGGCGACTTCGGAGGCATTGGCTGACGAGCAGCCTGGCCAATCGCTGCAGGTGACTGTGAGGTCAAGTAAGAGTTAGTCGCAGCGCTTACCGCTTCCGCTGATGGCAGTCTGTTGAGTGCGCCGTAGGGGCGGTCGGATGATTTCTGGGGACTGTCTTGAGGGGGCTGCGGTGGACCACCTGGCCGGAGGGAACGACCACTGAGACCAGAACTAACAGATGTGGATTTATTATGTTGCTTGGCATGAAGTTGCGCTTCGAGAATCTGATTGGCAACTTCGATTGACATGCCGCAGAAATCTGGCACAAGATGTGTGCAGTGCGCGTGGCAAGTGAGATCACATTCTAGACAGAAGGTCGATAGCAATGAGCAAAGCATCCACCAGGGCCCGGGTGAGAATAGTTCTTGCGATCTTACCGCTGCAACGTTTGGCATTCTTGCGTCCGAAGGGCAAAAGATAACCACAGTGACAACACCAGTTCGCCGAGAGGTTTGAAAATCCTTCGAATCGATGGGGGATCCGGTGATTGATTCTCTCCTCGTCGGGATCGGTCTCGTAGTTCGCCTTGCTGATACATTTCGTGACCACTTTCCCGTAACACTTTTTGTGGCAGGTGTACTTGCAGTCCGCGCATTGCATGCCGGCGGCGTACTTGAGGAAGTCCCCACACAACGCACAGCGCATGATGTTATAGAACTGTTGAGTGACGAATTTGTGACCTTGCTTCTCGTGGACCTCTTCCTTTTTCTGACGCACGGCACCTTGTCGATTGAGGCCGATATCGAAGGGGCGACGGTCTTTCAGTTGCTTGGCTGCATGGAAAGTTAGTGCTATCTGCTCGAAGCATCGCCACCCAAATCGGCCTCGGGGCCAATCCATTCTTACCAAAGCTCATTTGAAGATGAATGCGGCCGAATGGCTCGAGAGCAAACCAGGAATCGATCATCACGGTTGGAGGCGCATTCGGATTTTGACCATGGGGAGCCCCTCCGGGCGCGGCCGAAGCACCAAAGCTACCACCGCCAGGTCCGCCGTGCGAAGCGCCGGGTGAGCCCAGAGGTTGGTTGGATTGAGGCGTGCCCGAACCGCCCATCTTGTCTGCTGAGACCCATCCAGAAGCATTCAACTCGGTTTCGATCTTTTTGCGACGCATCTCCTCGGCAATATCGGTGACACGCACCCAGAGCATGCCAATTGGGGTGGGGCGATCCCCAGACTTGTCATAGACGGTCAGCTCGACCTCATTGGCCTTGTCGATGTCGATGGAGAAGGATTCGTCGATCCATTTGTCATTTCGGGTGGCCTTGGTCCGGGCCTTGATGGTATCCTCCACCTTGACAATGACAAAAGTCTCAGGGCCGCGCGAGAAGCGTGAGCTGGTGGCATGATCAACGTCCTTGACAGCGTGAATTCTCATGGTCAAGAGACCTGTCAAGGGCTTCCGCATATTGGGACTGCTGAGCGACTCGTCTGCAAACAACAAGGTCAGTCACTTGATCACGCCCCGCAGACGCTCGCATAGGGATCGCAAACCCACCATCAGGAGTGTCGGCCGAATCAATGTCGACATGAAGGTCCTCGTAGCGCTTGAGTGCTTGCTTCAGCAATTGGATCTTCTGGTTGCTCTCCACTCGCCGACTCTCGGCATCCGACCGGCTTCGTCGATCCCCTTCGTCCTGATACAAACGGACCATCTTCTCGATACCGGCCTTGTACTGCTTCTCCACGGTAAGCTTGAACTCGAGCTGGGACAGCATGAGCTGAATCTTCGGTCCGAGGTAGGGAGTATCATATTTGATCAGATCTGGGAGCGACGTCTGGTTAGCGTGTTCAGATGGGTTGCACACCGGGAGAGCTGTCGACAGGATCCCCGCAACAGACCCTCCCACGCAGACATGTAAAAGGCCTCGAGCATACCAAGTTTCGTGTAATTCGGGCGCGGCTTGGGGATCGGGGCGTATGGTCGGGAATCGTGAAATGGGGCGCCTGAGGGCATCGACCCCGCGCCCTCTTGGGGATACTGTGCTGCATCGCCTTCACCACCGCGATATCCGGTATGATCTTTCGGAGGAGGTGGGGGTCCTCCGGCTTGTTGACGACGCGAATCATGAGGGGAACCTCCACCTTCCCGTTCCATTTGGCGCACCTGGAGCTCGCGCATCTTCTCTTCCAGATAGGCAATGTTCCTGCGGCCATCCCGGATGTTGGCATCGACCTGTTGTAGCACGAGAGCATTGTCGGTCGATTGTCGCATAGTATTTGCGGCAGCGATGAGAGCTTTCTCCCGCTCGATCTTATGATGGACCGAAGCGATCAACTCGTCGCCGTCCATGGTGGGCGAATGGAGGGGGGGAGGGGGTGGCCGATCCAGGAACAACGATCAAATGGGGATGGTGTCAAGATCGAGGGAGAGGAGAGGAAAAATTAGGCAGGGTGTGGGCTGTGCGGGATTGAAGTCTATGATGAGGTCGCGTAGTGGGGAGGGGCGGCCACAAAGACCAGGATATGGGGATGGGAAGTGGAGGAGGGAGGTGATGGAGTAGAACTCGTCAAGTTAAGATTTCGGACGGGTTGGAATGCCGGTGGATGCGTGGGCCCGTGGTCTCGTCCAGTTTAGTCGCAGCAGTGTGGTCGCGCAGAGGGGACAAGAGAGGGAGAAAGAATGTGTGTGACTGCCAAAGCGAGAGGTGAGACGGGCGTCGCGGGGATCCCGCAATACTTTTGTTGTGACCTTAAGAGGGGAAGAGGGGTACGCAACAGTCAATTCGGATGTCTAGTAGTCGTCTACTACTAGTCTAGTAGTATGGGACTGTATTTGTGTTCCCGACACAAAAACAGATAAGGGGGAGGGTCAGGTTCGCTAGAGAACCCGGAAGAGTTAATGCGACGACGAGAATTAAAAAGAAGATGCCAAAGATCATCGCCTGACTGAGCACGCTGCGCTCGTGTGAACAAAGGCAGTAGTTATGTACTTTGATACGACCTCGGGAACGGAAAGAAAACATGGAAGCTTCGTAAATACGTACTCCTGTCACAGTACAGGCAATCTACCTAGCTACTAAAATATAACTCAGTACTAAAATAGCCTCAGTAAAGAGGTCCACATTGGCATGTGAGAAGACCCGGGAAGATACTACTAAAAGACTGCTGTAGAGAGTAGGACTAGGCAGTGTTGGCCTCCATTGCGCTGCAAGAAGACGGTCATATGCCATCGTATGTATATTTTCCGGCGAGAATATGGAATTGGGACCTAATCTCCAATCCTCCCAGATGAATAGTATCAACACTGGACTTCATCTGAGAGGACATAGGCATCACCCATCGCAGTTGATCTCTTGTCGAGCCTCAAACATAAAAATAGCATCCAGTACGGACGGGGTGTTGTGGTGTCCCATTCCAGTACTTTGGCGAGCGGGAATGATGCCATGGCCCCATCGCGATCCGAACATTTCAACAATGGGGTTGTGGCAACGTGCCGGACACGATCCAGACCGAGCGATGGTGGACGGCATTCACTATTCTGTATTCGCAGTTGCACAGTTGCACACGATCGCGTGTTCCAGTTGTACTTACCACTTAGGTAGTACCTAAGGTACTAAAAGGTAACGAGTTTACTACTGACTTTGAGGACCAACAAGTTGTTGACACACACGATCATGGAAATTGCTAATAGTAGACTTCTCCATACTCAACATCCCGGATTCAGTCTTTGGGACCCGGTTTCTACACTGTCTCCTCTCCCGTTCAATGTATGCTGATGGCTACACTCTTCGCTGTCTCCCTGTTCGCTTCTCGGACTCATCGTGTGTGTCTTCATCCAGTATTCGCAACATACACTGGCTGCAGTACTGCACTGGGTTAACCTGTCCAGTCAAGGGTTCGGAGTTGATACCATTACCTAGGTAACTAGGTACTAGGTACTGGTAGTAGTACTAACTGATCTACCCTACGATCGCCTCGCTCCTCGTTTTCTCCAGCCGTTTTTACCCAATTGAAGTCGCTCGTTGTATTTCAATAATGTGGAAAAGGAACTGAACGATTTCCCCGTGCCAGAAGGTGTACACGCTGTGACGACCCGACGATCTCTCGACGCTACCTTGATTGTGAAATTGGCTTCGATACTGTCTCTACCTCACCTGGCAGAAGGACCTTTCATCCTGGCTCAAGGGCGAGCCACCTGATCTTTGATATCTCACCTACCCTACTACTACCCATGTCTTGCATCGTTGGCCCAACCCGCCCTAGGCATAGGTACCCAATCATCATACATACTGATTAGTCGGATCTCTTCACAATCTTGGGCAACAGAAGCCAGCTTGTCGCCATCACGCCATAGAGCCCGATACAGATCGGATGCAGCACCATGGTCCCCACATGCTGGGCCAGAAGACCAGTGAAAAAGGGCGAGACCGCACCACCACTACTTCCCAGTGCGCTGATGAAGCTCAGGCTCGTCATGTGCATCCTACGTGGCAGGAGTTGGACAAACACCGCCGTAGCACTCGGAAACACGGGTCCCAATAGCAGTCCCAGGATCGCAACCGCGACTGCATCTCCGACAATATTCGGTATCAACCAGGTCATCAACTGGAAGGCTACGGCACCGGCGATCATGATCATGACCGCGGTCTTGTGGCCCAGCCGGGCTGCCGGATGTACCAGCAAGAAACGTCCGACGGTGATCCCGGCCCAAAATCCGGCACTGACATAGCCCACGTGTGAAGGGTCACCGAGTCGGTAGCTGATGAGGAAAGAGACCACCCAACCAGAGGTGGACACCTCAGCTCCCTGATAAGCGAAGATGAAGAGAGCACCGAGCAGGGTTGTACGATTGTGAATGGCCCTTTTCAATTGCTGCATTCTGGACAGAGGGCGGCCGTCCGTCGACGGGCGCGAACTTGTTGGCCGAATCACCTCAGTCGGTGTGTCGTCCTCGAACCCCGCAAAGGCCCAGATTGCGTAGACGAGATTGACCAGGCAAAATGCCAAGGGAACGATGTAGAAGAGCGACCACCGAATTCCATGAGAGACCATTGCCGTGGCGAACAAGGGGGCCACTGTGCCACCAAGACCGTAGCCGCCGTGAAGACAACTCAACGCTGTGGTCGAGTTAGGTAAGTTGGCACAGTAGACGTTGGTGAGAGCCAGGTTGAGCGCCACACCAAAACCGAGCATGAGGAAACTCAAAACGACGACAGGGAATGGTGGCTGGCAGATGATGATCACGTAGCTGATAGCCGGAAGCGACATGGCGAGGGCAAAACTCTTGGACCGGCCCAACTGATGCTCAATGGCATGGGTGGCTGGTGCCGCAGAGATAAAGCCAAGTGCGTTGGTGACGAAAATGAGCGAGACCACAGCATATCCTACACCGTAGTGACTCTCAATATACGGGATGAGTGCACCGGGAGCACTGTCATTCAAACCATTCCCGAAATTGATCATACTGCAACTCAACACCCGCCACTTGGTCTTCCATGGTACAATTGTACGATCTGGAGCGCAGTCTGGAACTTCAGCTGTGGGCAGGGAGCCTTGGTGGTCTTCCTCCAGTAGACGAGGCGTTGGCCGGGGGCTCAATGTCACAGCTGCGCTCGGGTTTGACAGGCGCGAGTTTGCAGAGGCTGACTGCGACTGCATGTCTTGCAGTTCATAGGCGGTCTCTGATCTCGAGGTGTGATTCTTGTCCCTTCGAGCTGCGGCTGGTGCACTCGAGACGCGACTGGAGCTCTCGACTTCAACGAATGCTCCTAGATTTGGTAGCGCCATTGTTGAGGATTCTGCCTGTTGGTGCGGCGTCATGAACTTTCCAAAAGCCCGTTTTTGATGGCGGCGGCACAGGAAGTACTTCGGGAAGATTGAAGGAAGAGATGCAACGATTGATAACCAGA
Organism: Penicillium ucsense; assembly: GCA_014839625.1. Classification (NCBI taxonomy): domain Eukaryota; kingdom Fungi; phylum Ascomycota; class Eurotiomycetes; order Eurotiales; family Aspergillaceae; genus Penicillium; species Penicillium ucsense. The sequence continues at coordinate 748,052 of WIWV01000001.1, read as the reverse complement.
AACGCGTCAAATAGCCTCGACAGGTCCACGGGGGCCGTCAGTGGATCGAACGCAGAAACCTGAAGGCCAGTTTTCTCGTGGAGGTCGGAAAGATGACCGAGTAATTCATAAGTACCACATTATACCACCAATAGTATAGAGTATAGACTATAGACATGCCTGAGTTGTGGGGTCATCGCTTGCAATGCCCGGTGTCTCGCTGATATGCCAGCATCCCGAGTCCCGTGTCCAGTGTCCACTGTTTCCTTTGACGGCGTACATCACGATGGAGTGTACTGCACCTATATGTACATCTTGAAGGTAAATTGTACATATCTCGGTATTTAATTTCCGAGTCAAAGTAGTAAGTAGTAAGTAACCAGTCTTCCTTGTCACAAGTATACGCCGTGGCGAGAAGTGCGAACCTGACCTGTAACTCAGTCCAAGGTGTATCCTGATGACACATGATCACGTTCGTGACGAGAAAAGATCTCGTATCGGATTGACAATCTCGTGGGCAATGTTTGGCCACGATCCAAGTCACACTCGCCGTCCATTTCAATGACTGAAACGATTGAAACCGAGCGCTTGACTGAAGGACCACGCCGGCACTCCATAGTCTGGTCCAAACTGAGACTCCAGCAGCCACTGATTCGCGAGGCCAACCTTTCTCACAGCGATTCGCGTGAGACTGTCCTTGTCTTTGAAGGTCCAGAAGATCTGAATGGTGTTCTTATCGTCACAGCTGATTGATATTCGTCACAGCTGATTGATATGCAGTGGGCCGTAAAGCCAGCTCACCCCACAAGATGGATCATGGGGGGCAAGGCTCAAGTCCTGGGCGTTCGGACTGGCTCCTGCATAGCGTAATTCGGAAAGTGGCTTCCAGCCAGCTACTGTCTTGCATGACAGTAGTAGTGCGGTGGATGATTCGACGGATTTGAAAACCAACAATGAGTCATTGACAGATCGGCCACCGTACATCTCTAGAGTGTCGTCGACCTTCAAGACTGCCAGTCAACAGGACAGATTCAGACACCAAAGTGGGGAAGACATACCACCGCGGTGCGATCTCAACTAGCAAAATGGAGTAAGTCGAAGATGAGAGCTTATAGCGAATGGAGATTAGGTAGAGCATCACTTTCTGAGGGGTTGTATCAAGTCGACCTCTATGTGATCCCATCATCTCAGATCACACCCCAACAGTTGGAATGTCCGAATACAATTACTAAATAGTAAATACTGTACCTCAGTACTCAATAGATCAGAAGCTTGGCCGATACAAGAGCCTCTCTCATTGAGTGGGGCTTACATGTACACCAGCTCCAACTCCCCGCCGGCTCGGCACTGGTCAACCCGCACGGGGACGGGCAACAAATCTTTTCACAGTCCCACGTGCACTCCTCCGAACCCCAGATCTCTCTTGCCAGAGCAGTGTCGCGATTTGACCCTATTCGCTCGAGACCTACGATCGTCCTTCGACAGCAATGGCGCCCCCTCGCAGAAAAGTCCTAGCGACAGCTGAAGGAACCCTGTTCCCCCCCGACGAGCTGTCGAGTACGCAACAGATCGTTCGAGCAGTCAAAGCGACCGGCAACAACATCTACTTGATCGAGCAAGCCGACAAGACTCAGATGCTCGTGGAGTTGCCCGCCAAATTCCGCTCAACCTTCTGGATCAAACGTGGCTCCTACGTCGTCATTGACACCGAATCGCAAGAGGAGCGCGACAATAAGATCAAGGGAGAAATCATCAACATTGTTCGCGACGAGAAGACGTGGAGAAAGGCTCCCTTCTGGTAATTCTTTGTTTTCTTTCATTCGACACCGTTCTCTATTTTCGCACGATGATCTCAGCCCATGCTAATGAACACTTCTACTTGGATTGTAGGCCGAAAGAATTCGCCAAGCAACCTGCCGCTGCTGTTGATTCGGACTCTGATGAAGAAGAGTCAAGGGCTGGAAAAATGCCATCTTCCGATGAATCAGACGCGTAAAGCAAAAGAGTGAGCAAGAAGCTGCTGTCTATGTGTGAACTTCCACATACTCGATTAACTCTCGACTGCAATGCTCACTGGGCGCGCCCGTTCGCACGTACCGCAGCCGCGCCGCGCTTGCTCTCCGTGTCGCGGAATCCATTGGCAATCACGCCAAAGACCTGCACAGCGAGCAACACGACCACACCCAGCGAGCTGAGATCGGTGCTGGGATACACGTTCCAAGCCCACTCTTGCATGGCCCATAGCCCATAGATCAGAACGGGGTTTAAACCGGCGCGCCACAACAAAAATGGCGTTGCCCATGCCAGGTATGAGAAGAATTGGTAATGCAGCGATCGAGCGCAAAGCATGCCGATTGTCAGCGAGCTCAGGAGGACGGTCATGATGAATGATCCCGAAAGTGACATGGGCGGATGACGGCCCTGTATGCTGTCTTGAAGGAAGCGGACCACATTGGTCCCGGATGGCTTTACCCATACTGCTGAAGCCAGAGCCAATAGGGAAACATGCAACACTAGCAATCCCAAGGAAAATTCTTTTGACAAGAAGGTCTCTTCACCGACGAACCGCCAATTCACGGTCCACTTGAACATGAACTGCCGTGATAATTCAAAGGCTTTCGATAGATAGCCAAGCGGGTTCTCGCGAATGAAGGGAATGGCAATCAAGACCTGTAGTCATATGAGCCACCCGTATCGTCGTAGCCGAGGAATGGACTGCTTACTTGAATCAAAATCGCCATCACACCAAGAGCGATGCTGCGTCCCCGACCGAGGTTCAAGAGGGTGACGACAGCGATCCCGGGGACCAGTAGAACCAAAGTCATCTTGACTCCCACACCCAAAGACCAGATGGCGATACCAGCAGTCCACTTCTGTCTCATACACAGATAAATAGCAAGCCACATTGCCAGCGCCGCAATCCCGTCATTGAACATGCGCAGCATATAGATGCTATGAAGCCGTTTGGAAAGAACCAGCAGGGGATAGAGGTATGGCGGGACCTGAACTCGTCTGTAACAGGCAAAGACAACAATCAAAGTCGCCAGGTACAGGCCTGCAAATAGAATCTGGCCCATGAGAATGTCACGACCACCATCAGTAAGGTCATGGAGCAGCGAATAGATATAGACATGAGCAGCCGGGTAGACCAAAGGCCCCGTTGAGCCCTTGATTGCAGTGTAGTCACGTTCGCCAGCTAAATAGATGGAGATTTGCTGCATGTATGTCGTCCAGTCAATTTCAGTATCTGCGATCGGAGAGTTAGTAGTCCCTCGAATGTTGGTCTCATTTAGCACGATAACAGAGGGGTCTGTCTGTCTTACAGGCGATCTTCCAGATAATCAGTGCGCAAAGTGCCGCATCGCCTAGGAACAACAAGGCGATAATCCATGGCGAATGTTTGGGATGACTCAGTGCTGTACGCACAAACTTGATCCATGGATTGGACATTGCAGCGTCACCACAAGGGTGTGATAGAGTACTATCAAGTACAGGGTGGCCTCAGACGGAAGGCAAGACTCCTTTTAAAAGTATTCGGCCGGAAGATGAAGGTCTGCCTCTCGGGAATGGGATGGGACTGGCGGGTAGTCTAATGGCCACTTGCCGACGGGAGCGAACGAACATTTCAGTCAGTCCAGCTCCGCGCTCATACATAGTGATCGACTTGTGACAGATCTTCTTCAAAGATGTTGTATTCCACCATTCTATCTATCCTACAATATCTCATTTTGTACATGGAAGTGTTGGCTTAATTACAATGGGCAAGTGGTCGCCCTTTAGCTCCTGGCAGGAGCAACGCGATTCACCCCAGCAGAGGACAATCCCCCCCAACCTGTGATCAATCGTATGGTATCATCAAAATCAAAAACTCAATGCAAGACAATCGCAGAATGAAGTGTATAAGAAATGACGGCGGTCAGCGACTCATCTCGAATCGTGGAAATTCGGGGGTTTCGCCAGCGCTATCGGCCTTCATCAAGCGACTTGCCAGTCTGTGTCTGGGCAGGATCAATTGCACGCGCATTGCGGAATCCAAGAAGCTCTCCGAGAACGCCCTTGGGCTTTGGTACTGGACATTCGTGTCCGACTTGTGCCATCCGCTTCGCCTCTGCCTCCATTTCGAAGAAGGTCGAGACCTCATCCTCCGCGGTGCTCGGCGTCGTGGGGTAGACAGAGGGGCCCGAGTCAGAGTCTAGCTCGGTTTCCTTCCTCCTCCGCCGGCGCATGCGCGGTACTTGTTGTCCATCGGCAGCCATGGTCATATCTGAATCGGTAAAGGTGCGTCGCGGGGCTGGGCAGGGGAACAAGTGAGGTAGCCCAACCACGACAAGGGACGCGAGCAGGGTCCCTGCGAAGAGGGTACTCGTTGACCGAGACTTTGGGTGCAGATGTGGCGGCATCGTTCATGTGGTTCGAAGGAACAGATGACGAGAGGTGGAAAGATGCCGAAAAGGCCGTGGTGGTGGTTATATGCTCTCTGCCGACTCAAGCCATTGGATGACTGGTCGAGGAATGTCGATTCTTCGCGGTGCGTGCGGAGAGACGATTGCCAAAATCGTGGAGGAGCAATCAATTGGATGCGAAAAAGCAAAATCTCAATCGTTAGGAAACCAAGGAGGGATCATGAAGTTCACCTAACGAATAGGTGGCTGATTGAGGCGCTTGAGAGACGGCGAAGTTGAGCATTGCGGATGCGAAGACTTTGGTGGGCATCTAATCTTATCTGCCATGCTCGTGATTGGCAGACCGTCGCGCAAAGTCCGAAGTAGCGCCTTCGCGGAGAGCGGTGACTTCCAGGCGCTCCCAAGCTCGAAATCAATAATCAATAATAATGCAGAACTATAAACGTTAGGCTGGTCACCATTAGAGAGGGCAAATATTTTGAACCTGGATTGATCTGAGTTGGGACTATCAGCTGGGAGTTGTCCTTCCCCCCCCTCTAAAGTCACCACGCCCCTCATCCTCTCTGCCTTATCCGTAACTCTCTGCCACCCCATTTTACCCTTTCACGCCATCTCTTCCCACCTACATTATGAGCGACCTAGACCGGTAAGTGACCAAGTTGCACTTTCTCTTCTCGAATAGCATATCTCTAATGTGAACTGTTTTTGCGCTCCAACAGGGCGATCGAGCAGCTGCGGGCCTGCCGCCTGATCCCCGAATCTCAGGTTCGCGAACTCTGCTACAAAGCGCGTGAGCTCTTGATCGAAGAGGGCAATGTCGTCTCCGTCGATGCGCCGGTCACCATCTGCGGCGATATCCATGGCCAATTTCACGATCTGATGGAACTATTTCGCGTGGGTGGTGACGTGCCTGACACAAACTACCTGTTCATGGGCGACTTTGTCGATCGCGGATTCTACTCCCTAGAATCCTTCCTCCTCCTCCTGTGCCTGAAAGTCCGCTACCCAGACCGTATCACCCTTATTCGCGGCAACCACGAGTCGCGACAAATCACAACCGTGTACGGATTTTACGACGAGTGCATTCGCAAATATGGAAGCGCCAACGTCTGGCGATACTGCTGCGAAGTCTTCGACTACCTCGCGCTCGGCGCGATCGTGCTTGGCGCAAGCTCGGAACTAGAACCCAGCGGGTCGAACGCGAATGATCTGACACAGTCGACGATAGCCGTGGATGACGGGGAGCTAGAGACGGAGGTGTTGAATTCTCGTGGGGAGGTCACAATGAGTTCGTATCGCCCACGACAGCGAGCATCCTCGGATGTAGACACAGACACTCAAGACATCTTACCCCCTCGCGATATATCTGCTGCGCCATCGCAGACGAGCGCACCCACCCGCACAGGCGCCCCAGGAACAGGCGCAAGTGGAGACGGTAACGGCAGCTCGATGACCAGTCGCACAGGGGCTGTACTTTGCGTTCATGGTGGACTTTCTCCGCTGATCGACTCAGTCGACAAGATCCGATTGATCGATCGCAAGCAGGAGGTACCTCATGAAGGTGCCATGTGCGATCTGCTGTGGTCAGATCCCGATGAGATTGAGGGTTGGGGCTTGAGCCCTCGAGGCGCCGGCTTCCTCTTCGGCGGTGACATCGTCAAACAGTTCAACCACCAGAACGGGTTGTCACTGATTGCAAGAGCCCATCAGCTTGTCATGGAGGGCTATAAAGAGATGTTCGACGGCGGGATTGTGACGGTCTGGTCTGCACCCAACTACTGCTATCGATGCGGGAATGTGGCTGCTATCTTGGAACTAGGAGAAGACACTAGCAACGGCGGCACTATCGCACGAAGCAATGGAGAGTACGGTCGGAGCAACGGTCTGTCTGGTCCAAGTTCGGTCTCAAGTCCTGGGAGAAGATATCGTGTGTTCGAGGCAGCAGCGCAGGACACAAGGGGAATGCCCGCGAAGAAACCCGTGGCCGACTATTTCCTGGTACGTCAAAACTCTCACAGGGAAACACTTCCAATTCCTTCTGTTAACAGCTTCTTACAGTGATACCGAATTTGCACCTTCACATGCGCCTGTTCGCCATCTGTCCTCTGCGCGAGGCCGTGCGAATCCGCATGGCATCTTGTACGCGGATACTGGTATTCTCATTCCCACTTTAATGATCATTTATGACAAATCAATGGCACTTCAATATATCCAGGACCTTGGCTTCTTTGTGCAACCTTGCTTTCGGTGGCACCGAGATGGCAATTCAATCTTCCCATCCATGTACAGAAGCTGTCCATCCGAGTCTCGGTGGAAGAGTCTCCCATAACTCTGCCAAGGCGAGGGATATCATGAATACATATAGCTGTAACTAAGTAGTGGGAAGACTCGCATCTGGCGTCAAGGCCATGCGCAGGATACCCTTCAGCGGATATGATTTGTATGAGGTGCCCATGGTTTCTTCAGCGGCAAGATGCCTTGATTCATTGCCACGGCTCCTCGTACCCAATATTGTTGTTTTGACCAGTCGGGTTTTTTTGAGTTGCGGGTCTTTGCGCTGTAATTCGGACGTGATGTGCTGGCGGGTAAGATGCGGTCGATTGCTCAGTTGTGGCATTGGGCAGTGGGTATGGCTGGGTTTGATCATCCTGATACTGCGGATTGGTAGGCGGATGCACCGTTCCTGTTTCCCACAAACCAGACCAAGTCTCAAGGCCGAGAGAATCGTGGGACCACCACTCCTGGCTTTCATCCACCGGCAGCTGTGGGCCTCTGAATGTAGGCGAAGTTGTACCCGGATAGGCCGGTGGAATCTGCGATACAGCTTGAGGTGCTGATAGCGTAGCTGGATCGAACCAGCTCGACGAAGGACGGTGCATGGATGACGAGCCTGTCGAGGCAAGGTGGGGATTAAAAGAAGATCGCAAGTTCCTTGGTTCTGAAGGTACGAATTCCGATTCCTGAGCGCTAGCGCTCGGCATAGGTTGGGAATTTTGAAGTGGTGCCTCCATGTGACGAGTATCACCGATTAATTCTATTGAGGAAGCCAGCAAATTGGAGTTGATTCTCGCAGTCATCTCTGACGTTGTTGTCGAAGAGTCTGGGCGAGTATTCGGGGTTGGTGAATAGTGGCTTGGTGTTGTGACTGTTGATTTGAGATGCGGATGGACGGCTTGCGAGTCCTCAGAGGCTGAAGGCGAGGCTGATTGCTCCCACGAGCCCCATGAGCCCCATTTGGTATGGCTACGCCACAGGATCGCAGTTGCTTCGGAAGGTAGATTGACTTGCCATTTAAGGGCTGAAACGTCCAGGATCCTCAGCGTGCGTCGAGCACAAAGCCACCCTTCGGCCATCTCCTCAAGATTCCGAAGCCCATGTATGATATCCCGCTGGGCATTTTTCTCGGGAAGGTTCAGTAAATGTATAGTGCATGCAGTATGGGCGATGTAAACGGCAATGTTGCATATTTGCCTCAATCCATAAGTTCGTTTGTACATTCTTAGTAATTTGGAGATGGCGGACGCAGCTTGTGTGCAGATCTTGCGTGGTGAGACGTGTGACGGGAGTGGAGTATTGGTTCGGCTGTACTTTAAGAAAGGCCGGTAAAGATGGATGAATAGCAATTGATTGAACATGCTGTGACATTGACACTCAGACAAGGCTCGAGAAAGCTGCTGCAGCAGATGTACGTGACCACTTACTGCATGACAAGGACCTGAGGCAGTTGCCCTTCTTTTGGCTCCATTTCCTTGGGTAACTCCTTCTTCCATGCCTCGAGTCGCGTATGGATGTCACTGAGCCTCTTCAGTTCTAGGTGTTTCTGCTGGATCTTCTCCAGTTCAGCTGGATGGTAGAAGAACACAAGGAGGTCACTACTGATTTCGCACAACTTCGAAATGTGAAATGCCACCGCTCTGGTTCTAGATGGCTGCGTGTGATCCTGGAGCACACCAGCGTCGGTATAAGGTGACCAAAGCTCGGTCTCTTCCTTTGGAAATACCTCAAATTTGGGTACATTAGTATTTGACGCAGATAGCTGGGGCTGCCGGCCTAGATAATTGGACCAACATCTGTGGGCTGTTAGCGCTCGGCATGAAGAGATGGTAACCACTTGTTCGTACTTATCAATGAGATGACACCCCCAGTAAGTGATACGCCGGGCGTCAATTTTCTCTTCGCTGAGATTGTGTGAGCCCATGTTGCTGGGATCGACATTTAGACCCAGATCCAAGGCCATGCGAAAGCTAAGACCGCTGTAGACCCAGCCTTTTCCTTCTCGTCCACACCCGGCCTCGCGAACTGACATGAGAGCGAATGCCTGCACCGTGCAAAGTTTGGCACTTTCGTGCTCGTCATTCTCCAAGATCAGTCTCTTGGCTTCCTTGAAGAAATGATCACCCGCTGTATTGGTGTTCAAAGGGTCTGCGAGAGCGCCATTCCATGAGCTAAAATGGCATCCCAGGGCTAGCATTGCATTCACGAGTAGCGATGAGCAATAAGGGCTTGCAACACCACGCACGTAATCGCGATAGAACATGTCTTTGGCAAGAAGTGTGAAGAAGGGATAGTGCCAGGTAAAGTACATTGTCAGAAGGTGACTGATGAGCGAATCATCGTCAGTCACGAGGGTCCATCGTCGAATGGTATTAGACTCGTTGACTGCAGCGTGATCATTCGTCGATGTCGACTCGTCAAATTCGGAGTCTGAGGGAAGGAATATCAGATTCGATGTTCCTCCAATGAATCTGCGCGTGCCGTCCAGCACAAGCTGGCTCATTTTTCCTGAGAGCTCATGCTCGAATTGATCGGCTGCGCCATCATCTTCGAAGGACTGCCAGTCAGTTTCTGCAGTAGGGGCCGCTGAGGCAGCTGGATGAAGTCCCTTTTCACCAGCAATGACCGATTTGGCGACTTCTTCCAGATCATCGCATGAACGAATTTGACGGACGAGGTTAAATGCGTCGTCTTCTTCATAGTTCAGCAATGCCTGAACAAGTGTTTGAAGGGTCGTGTGCCGAGTCCTTAGCGCATCGGCATCCCTCTTGTACACACCCTTGCGTCGGTGGTCGGAATTTGGATCATATATACCTTACTCCAACGTTAAATTTGCCATGACATCTGATAAGTAGACTATACGTACATGGCGTGTGGTAGACAGATGAGCATGCTGCGCAACTGGGCAAATTGCCGTCACACTGAAGACAGCGTCAGCTCGAAAGATCGCCAGATCCATATTTGCGAGCAGTGCCAACAGACCTTGGATTTCCTGCGGCGGCAGGCAACACATGCAGTGCTTACGCAGCGCCGTTTTGGCGCACCGGCTTCTGTGGCCATGAGTACGCGAGGCGCCGTTATCAAGATGTGGATTCGTAGCAGATTTCTCTGATGCGACTAGTCGCTCCACCTTTTTCTTTGGTGCTGATCTCCGTTTCTCGGCTCCAATGTTCAAGATGATTTAAACCTTCTTCATCCATTGCTCACTCCATGGAGCCAGCCTGCAACGGATACCATATGCTTCTGAGCACCTGGCGACTGTGGAGGCCAGTGTATCAAGCCACGAAGATGAGGCACGAAAATGGAATTGACTGCACCTTAAGAGGAGCAACAGGCTCAGGAGCCTCAAACACGGCACTAAAGAGATTGGTCGTCTATCTCGGCTGATGTCCAGAGGCGAAACTTCAATGCAGCTTCTACCAGCCTCAATGGTCAGAAACTGCTCGGTAACGGTCTGGTCACTGGAGACAATGACTATGATCCAGCCCCGCAGATAAGCCCCGCAGAACGAGGCAACGCTGGTGTTGAAATCTTGCGGGGTGATCGAGCGATAGGAGATCTCGTCTTAGGATACTATTCTCCACAAGAGAAGACGGTGGTCATCCGACAAGGTTTTTTTCCAAGACAGTCGAATGGTGACATGTGAAGAGGCTGCAGTCAGCCACTCGTTCGGAGCTTGTGTCAGGCTACAATTCTGGCCAGATCATGGTAATCGATAGGCGGCCTTCTCGTGAACAGGTGATGGAACTTGCCTCCAGATAACGCTGCGGCCGGCTTCCATAGCTGACTCAGCCATCCATCAAGGCGGGCCGTCCAGTCCATACCTGTACCTCTGGAACTTCCACTCCTTTCAAGGAAGTAGACTTGGAGTACCGGGCAAGCCGGCAGCACAGCCCAGTACTAGGTAGTAGGTGTTACTGATAGAGCAGGTGGTCCCCGACAGTACTCATCAAGTCCATTAAAGCATGCTGGCTACTGAGAAAGGAGGGCGATGTCAGATTTCCAAACGCTCAACATCGCTCCTGTCTCATCACATGACCACTCCATGTGCGCCTGCCTACCTGGACAAGGTGGAGCGACTCATGTACTGCGGCACTCAAGCCAAGAAATCACGTGGTCTCATGGTCTTATTGATCGACACGATAATCCAATTTCCATGTGGTGGAAAAGGTACCAAACGTTTGGCACTCGAACTGTCGGACATTCATATCGTAATTGTACCTAGCCACTCCAGCTGTGACTGCGAACCTAGGAATCTACCTAACTAATGGATGTAGGCGAGGTTGGCTATTACGCGAAACATACCAGTGGAGGAGTAATGTGAAATGTCTAGAAATGCCCCGCGGTGATGGTTCAAGGCGTCGGATGGTAGTGTTCGCTTTGAACGCATTCGTGCAGGATCTGAGTGGGTAGAGCTCGAATAGAAGGTTTCATGGCTGTCCAATCTTGTACGCACAACATGACTGTCAATTTGTCAAGTAGCTCAGACCCCGAGGCCATTGGTACTCCAGCCGAGTTGTCTGCAGTCTCAGAAACAAGACTCTTAGCTAGATGTCTAGCATCTGATCCAAGGCTTGAATCACGACTGACTTGACTAGCATGGAAATCTCTACGTGGACTGGTCAGGCGGCCTCCTCTGCCGTAGTAGTTTGGTCGCGACGATGAAGTCCAAAGTAAGATAGGATAAAACTCGGCCTATGAAAATCAGTCACGCCCGCTCTAAGTCATTTCTAATGGTCAGAATACTACTAGAGCATTTGAGCTCACACATCAAGCATTTCGTCGGTGAATGGGTGAGGTACACCCGTCTCTAAATGGCAGCTTATTAGATACAAATGTTCTGTGCGGACAGTTCATCAAGAGTAGGATCTGAATAGGAGGGACTCTAGTAACTTCCGTGAGTCCCGTGGTGAGTCAGTGCGTCCAGCTACGAGACCAACAACCCTGGGCGCATCTCATTTCCAAACATTGTTATTCGAGTATGTCGTGCCTTATTCCTTTAGTCATTTGAATGACCCATCCATTACGTGTGCCCCTCTGGCCCGCAACAAAGGACCTATTTGGCGCGAGGATGGGAGTCAGTGACTCGTGAATTAAGCGACGACTCGGAGCGAATGTGTCAAATTCCAAGCCACACCAGGAAGGACACAACTCAGCGTGGTTCACCGCCACCAAACGCGTATATTTCTTCTGTTGTACCACAAATCAGAAAAAGAAACAAAAAAACGATGGGAAAAACCCTTTATTCGGGGCGTGTGGGGACCGGGAAAGGGGAAGCCCGCGAGCCATACAAAAATGTGTCGATCGATTTTATCAGTGAATTCGACAATAACATCCATATCCCATAAGTTACTACTACAGTCAGTACTAAAGAAGAAGTCAAAATTGCTACTTTGCTCAGCTGTATGACTATGTGGATAGTCAGGTACATTATTGAGGACCACAAGTAGGGCACAAGATCTCAGTCATTCCATGCCACAGACCTATGGACTACGGAGTGTGGAACCCCCAGTACCTTTACAGCTGTCCCTCCCAGACGAGACCATCCATATTGTTCGCGGATACATGGATGAACGATCACCGCCACTTCATGCAGGAACGTGAGTCAAGTCTTGACTGCCCACTCGCCGGGTCCTTCCGAGTAAGGAACACCATGCGGTGACACCAACAACAACAGCAGCTTTGGGAACCGTTTGAATCAGAAATACCGTCAGTTTACATAGGTACCGCCGAGTTGATCATCGGCAAAAGTACGTACCAGCCCTGAGTGTAGGTTCAAGGTTCTAGAACAATTACGGATTGGCGGCGCAAGGATTGGTACAGTAAACGTGACTGTGAGTGTCAGTCGGTAAGTCAGCTAGTTTTTGTGCGACAATCATAGATTTTTGTCACTCGGTTGACGGATGAATGGGCCAGCAGATCTCTCAAGATGACAGTAGCCCGGGCGGCTATTGAGCCTGAGTTGGGGAACTGATGTGCCACGGAGCCCGCCGCTCTGCCGCCTTTCCCGATTAGAACGTCTGCAGCCACCCGTGACCCTGACTTCTGACTGACCTCTGGTTTAGTGGTTACTGTTTAGTTTACTGCTTCAGTGTTGACTGATCCAGTGTTTAGTTTTACTGCTAGCGGTCCCCTGGTCACAAGTTCGCAACACACAACACTTGACCGACTCGAACTTTGGGGTTAAGGAACTTGGGCGTGGTGCCCAACCGTAATACGGTACCAAAGTGTCAGGTGTCTAGTACTCTAGTGCATTACAGTATTCTCAACTTCTCAAGTTGCGCGGTACTCGAGACTCGATGACTCGATAGTATTTATTAAGAATAAGCGGCACACAACATACATCGTGAACGATCTCAGTTCATGAGAGGCAATGGATCAGCAGCGCCGAGTATAAGAGAATTCAGTCGAAGCTCCCCAGTGACACTCTACTCCTGATATACCCGACCTAGGTAGCTACTACACAAAGCCTGTAGAGCAAGGACTCGACTTCAGTCAAGTTGCAAGTGCGGCAGTTGGTCTCCTGGGCGAATGGATCCATGTAGTCACAGGTTGAATCGGCGTATCTCCTAGTATAACATGATGATGTTGAAGTGAAGGTACTCCAAAAGCTGGGGTATGAACGGAATTCGTGGGAAGGTTGAGTGGCTGCTCCAGAGTTGTAATACGGAATATCCGTGGTTGAAGTTACATGGTATTGCCGTCTTTGCAGTCATTCCAGATCGTCTCAAACTGACTCCAACCCCAAGGCGGTGCGTTCCACATGGCCAATTCACGAACTACAGTCTCGTAGCATCCGTCACTGGGCATGACTCCCTGGCAGACGTTTCCTCCAACGGCAATATTGATGAGAATTCTGAAATCGCTCATCTTCCTCGTGCCCGGTGGCTTCTCGGCTCTCATGATGGGCCTGCCATCAATCAGCCAGGCTAAGCGGCCCCTGCCCGTTGACTCGTCCTCATCCCAAATGAAATCGTATCGGACTCCTTGAGGCGAGCTAATGTTGGGGATGGGAGTCTCGAGAACGCGATGCTTATCCCAGTCCTCGCCGTTGAAGTGGCCCCAGTGCAGACAGGTATGGTTCACAGCATCGCCGTTCCACGCCTCCATAATGTCGACCTCACCATCCTCGGGCCACTTGAAGGGGTCTTTAGGCAGCAGCCAAAACGCAGGCCAGATACCTCGAGCAACCGGCGCCGTGATTCTAGCCGACAGACAACCTCGTGGCCGACCGAGGGTCTGATGGCTCGACAGTCTGGCGCTCGTAAATTTCTGCGCATGGTCCGGATGCCCGTGGTTGATCAAGGCGCGCACGATCAGCGCATCTCCCTGGGGTGAATGGAATGAGTTTTGCGGGCTGTCAACATAGTTCTGCGACTCCTGATTTCCCCATCCATGTTGACCTTGTTCATGATAGAAATTGGCGGAGACTGGCGCTTGAGGATGTAGATTGGGTTGCCAGTAGATCTGGGGTTGCGAGCCCGGCTCTTGATACGCCGGTGGTCTGGTGGCAGCTGGGATTGGTGGTGGGGGAGGCCCGTTGTTCGATGGTCCAGGTGGCTGGGAGGTGGGATGACTGAACTCTTCCCAGGCCTTGTCCGCCTTTTTGATGATGCCTTGAATTGCGTCTCTGAATGGCATGTTGAGAACGATTGCTCTCGATATCGTTGTTAGGTGCAAAGACTCTGGAGACATGTGAAGAGTCGAAGGGACCTCCGACCTAGCACCAACGGTAAACAAAGCTGACGTCATCATGCGGATCTCTCTACCTTACCTCTAGGCATCCATCATGAATGCTGTTGTAGTAAATTAGTTAGTAGGGCAGGTATGAGTCGACGGAGATTGCTATTTCGACATATAAATTAAAAGAGCCGCTGAGCAACTATCAAGAATTACAGATATATACTTTCGCCCTAAGCTCTCAGCCACGGTCCGGTGCCACCCAATGATCTGCAATGATGATGACGATGATGAGCAGCGGCTTCTCTCAGCCTGCTAGAAGTGTCGGAATACAAAGTCAATTCAGGAAACTCTACCATCAAGTCCATAGGTCGTTCAAGTGAGGAATCCCGACCTCCTTTCCTCTCTCGGTTTGTCAGAGCCAGTCATGATCATTGTCTGCGTAGCAGGATATGTTGTGTCAATCAATCGAATCTCTTAAACTCTTCAATCCGATGTAGGCGTAGTGGCGTACTACTTTGGGTTGACCGTTAACTATCTCGTATCCATAGGAAGTTAGGAACACAGCCCGCCAGAACCATGTACAGCGAGCGGTAATCGGGTTAGCGTCAACGGAGACTGACAGAGGGTCTGATTGATGGAAGACTCAGTCATTACCTGTTCAAGTTTCCCTCCAAGGCGAGAGAGAGATCACCACTCTAGGTACCTAGTGACTAGCTGCCTTACTCACTGAAAAACAGAGATCGAGGAGGGTTGTCATGCAGAAACCTTAAGGCAAGATGTACCGCTCGTCAGAGCAACCTTGGCCGAAGAGAAAAACCCAACAGTACATTACAGCCTATCGCAATGGAGTTGGCATCGACATGATGCATAGCGATCAAAGAGGCTCGTGGTAAGTATTAGGCAGAAAATGCCCTTGCATCTTCAGCATTCAATGAGACCAAACCTCAAGCAGAGACTACAGATTTGTAAGGAACGCGCTTACACGAGATTCCATCTGGCATCAAAGAAACATTTTCATTGATGCATAACGAGAGACTCGACGCGTTTCATGACCTTTGTGCTTGACCCATGAGACGACGAACGGAAATCGAGGTGGCTGTACGCAGGTACTGTAGCTCTGTAGAGTTGGTCTGTACTCTGTACAAACTGGACCGCGGTCGCTGCGTTGAATTCTGGGCCAGATGCAGGGCCCTACAAGTGAATCGTCGCAGCCACCTTAACTGAGCACTTCAGGTTCAGCGGGCCACTGTCGCTAAAGTTGACGCTTCAACCTTATGTAAACGGCCCACATGGGATGAAGGGGAGCGGGTCCGATCGAGAGGAAGAAAGGGCCGAGGCAAGGGGCGGCGTTGGGAGCAACGTTGTGAGCTATTTGTCACATTATTAGCCAAGTGGAAAGGGGCAATAGATATCCACCAAAGGCAGAATTTTCATTTTGATTTTCGCCTTGTTGGATAGAGATACTGTACTAAGCAAAGGGTACCTGGAAATAGAGTCGGACTCGGATGAGAAGTAGTTAGATTTTCTGACGCTACAGTCTTTACCAGGTGTCCGAAGGAAAACCGAACCCGAATGCTGAATGGGATTTCTTGATGCCGCAGAGTTCAGGCATCTTCGACATGTGACGTTATCTATCTCATCTCAGCAACAAGTTTTATGTTTGCTATGCTCTCGTGACTCGTGACTCGTGACTCCGTGAGTCGTGACTGTAGCGTACGGTAAGTATTGAATATGTTTATTGTTTACCATTGTGCTGTACGACCCCGACGAAGACGAAAGATGGTGTGTTGGACCCGACCCTCGAACCTGAGCAATATTGCGACCGACCCCTATGAGAAAGCATTCTGCTCTGGTCGTTGGCATGTTGCAGTCGCGGGACGTTAGTGCCCCGTCTCCATGATCAACCAGCGATAATTTCACGAGATCTGCTGCAGGGCTTCGACGGCTCCACTAGTCGAACATTCCACCCCGTAATCCCGACGGAGCACAAGGTTGAAGGAGGCGGCCGTAGAAGCGACTCCGCGAGACTCGAAGAAACGGCACGAATGCCACCTTAAGCAAGGCGCTAAACCCAAATCAGCTCGACCCACCGTCGGATTCCACTTGGCAGGTCGCACGATCAATGAACGGGTCAGTCGTGGTCGCCTAAGACCGGAGGGGCCATGGCTGAAAAGGGAAATGAATAATGTGAGACTGGGGTGGGCCGCTCCGAATGGAGAGGGAGTCAATCATCAAGATGGAGGTTATGTACCGCCGACCTGCGTTCGACTCGCCGTGACACGTCTCATACGACATACGCCCAAGCCCCAAACTTACCAGACGAGTCGTCGTCATGAGTCAAACACTTCCTTACGGCGGAAATACCGGAAGCTGGAATTTGGTCCACCCGAAGATTTGGCATCCCCGAGCCAATCGACGATGCGGCTTTGGTCAAAGGTGGCCCGCTGCAAGACG
The DNA here is from genome assembly GCA_014839625.1 of Penicillium ucsense. Classification (NCBI taxonomy): domain Eukaryota; kingdom Fungi; phylum Ascomycota; class Eurotiomycetes; order Eurotiales; family Aspergillaceae; genus Penicillium; species Penicillium ucsense. Next base: position 731,259 of record WIWV01000001.1, on the reverse strand, counting down.
CCATGGTCGCAATGCAGCCAGTCAGCCACCATGCGAGGCAGATCCCTCAGGGAGGCGTCTCCATCGCTGCTCCCAACTTCCCAAGGCATACCTGCCCAATACCGGTAATCTTACCGTCTCTCCAGTTGGTTTCCCAATCCTGGACCTAAAACGAACCCAAAAAATTACCCAAACGGGGACCCAACCTTTTCCCTCAAGTGTGACCCTCGCAAGTCACAATCGCTCATGAACACGCCTCTTATCACCCCGTCATCCGCTGAGATCACAATCGTCCGACACCAAGCACGGCTACTTCCACCATCCTCCTATCTACTACCACAGTACCACTACCACTACCACTACCGCGACAACATACTTACGCTCTTATCTTTCCCTCTGGGCGTTGACAGTCCTGCACTATTACTATTCCCGTCCTGCCTCCACTTTCCACATCCGACGACTGTCAATCTTATACCTCTTTTGATCTCGTGCTACAACCGTTGCTTTCTCTTCTATCCTCTCCTATCCCGCATCCCCGTTGAGCTCACATTCCTCATCTCGAACTATACCCGCCGTCCCTCGTTGGAGACGCAACGCCTCTTCGGCTACTTTCTCGCCATCATTCATAGTCGATTCGAATTTCCGGCTTTGGCTGTGACTTCCCCCGACAGCAGCGCCGGGCAATCATATCCAGTCAACCATTTCACCCACTGATGTATCTCGCCCAAACCCTCGATCAAACCGCCTCTTCCGGCCTGACTTTCTTCTGAGACTTCCGCCGCCCCGATCGAACTTGACATTCTGCGAAGATGATGGTCCCCCGAGCATTTACCTTCTCCTCGGCTCCGACAAAAAAGTCCACCGGCACTTTCGATATCAGAGAGCACGCATTGCTGCTGGGCTTGAATGTTCCGGACGAGGAGACGTTCAAGCGCCTGGAGGCTCAGCCGGAGCCATCCACGGTGACCACCCCCATGGTGATCCCACCTAAACGTGGGTCCCGTACGCCCGTTCAACGAGAGGTGCGCTCCCGGACGACATCCAAGGTGGCTGCCTCCCGTCGGTCCTCGTCCTCCTCGTCATCGAATGACCGACCGCTGCCGCGGTCGGTGGCCTCGATGCTGGACGCTACGGCAATCCCCGTCCCACGCCGGTCATGGTCTACTCGACGGCCCAAGAAGCTTCCACGCCGACACTATGCGGAGGAATTCAATCGGATCATGCAGGAGGGGATCAAGTCCAGAGAGGACTGTATTCTGAGTGGGGAGGGGGCTACCCCCTTGGACATTCTGCTGAGTCCGCCAGATGAGTGCGAAAAGTTCGGTCTCTGTGCCGACTTGGAGCCCGAGTCTCCCTTTTCTGTGCCGTCGTCCTCAAGTGATTCCACCCCATCGCTGGAGCCGGATATGGGCTCGCCGCTGGGGTCCCCTCAACCGCCCACGCCTGGTAGCCAACGAAGCATGCCCGAGAGGCGGACTGTGCGATACGCCCCCGGCGAAGACTGTGCTCTCGACCACCCACTTCTTGAATCAGCCCTGGAAGAATGCGAGGCGATCGTTTTCGACAGTGACTCTGGGCCAACCACACCCGAGGCTGCTCAACCCAAACGAACTACCTCGACACGATCCTTTCCAAGCTTGAAGTCGTCTTTCAAATCAAACCTGACAGCCTCGTTGCGAGCCATCAAATCCGCGGCTCAGTCGGTGTCCACATTTGCGACTCCCTCTGTTCAACCCGAGGATTTCCTGACCCGGTCCTTGTTCACCATCACGCCCGAGATGACGGATGACCGCCGACCACCACCCATGCAACAGCCGCCCTCCCCTGCCTTGCGTCGATACCTCAACCCCATCCCCATCTCCCCGGCCGAGATGTGCGTATACCATGAGCAGCCCCACGATCACTCTCCCCCCGCCAGCAGCTGTGCCGTTTCGATCCAGATGCAGACCTATCGTCGCTCTCGAGGTCGGGGCAATCGGCGCAGTAATTTCCACGTGGTCGCACCCAAAAACCGGGATCAATATCACGTTTTCGATCCCGAGGTGCCTTCGATGTCGCGACAACGCGAACCTCGTGAAAACTGCGACTTTCTCCGCATGGTTGTGCTTGAAATGAACATGCGACGCAGTGGTAAATTGCGCGAAGACATTCCTCCACGGGCGCGCATAATGCTTCCACCACGCAAGAGCAACTCCTACCGTGTGTCTGGCGATTACGAGGATGGCGAGGATAACAACACTGTGCCGACTCGATGGGTAGGCATCTCCGCATAGATCGGAGCGTTGGTCCATTTCTTGAGAGCATCTAGGAGATGCGTATAGTGATTCCACGCCCGGCGTGGATCACGCCATTTGCCTCCCTGTACCTTTACGACCTCTTCCATTTCTTCGGCGTTTTGTTGCGTTTCTCTTTCGCGTCCCGCCAGCGAGGCGTTGCATTCTCCAAAGTGTCCCGGTCGACACGCTTCTGATGACCACTCCTTTTCTGCTCCTTGCTTTTCGTCTCATATTCGCTCATACCCCCATTTGCAAGCCATTGCTTTCTACCATCTACTTTTATCACTCTCGAGAGCCATTCTCCTAACAATACCACAGTATACACTATACCCTACCGTCACTCCAGTCTAGACTACTTTTTTTCTCGAAACTCCGGGTTGTTCCAACGTAGGCAAAGTGGCAATAATGAGTTTAGTCTGCGTCTCACGGAACCAGAGTTGATGATGCATAACCGCGGGGGGTCCGAGGTCGACCATGAAATTTCCCCGCTGCATCGTGATATCATCCCTTCCCCGCGCGGCCAGCCATGAGATCACCCGCCCACGTTCTTCTTCCCCAGACACCCTTTTGTCCATCATGCCCACTGCCCAGTGCCCACTACCCATGATTCAGCCGGCCATATTGTTTCCCACTAGAGGGTTGGTGCGTACAAACGTCGCTAAGATAACATTTTGTTTTAGAGTGCTGTGCGCTCAGTGGCGCCCCTCCACATGGCTGTAGCTTCTTTTTTTCTTTAACTTCTCTCTGGGAGCCCCGCGATGAGCTCTGAACAGAACGTGGTACTTTCGTGACTTCAACTGACTGGCTGGCAGAACCGTTCGATGCCTTGATGCGGTGCTTGATCATTGGACCGTTGTTGAATCATGACACTGCGATTCAGATTTCTTCATGACGAGCGCATTCGATCACGACTCTTCCACCCCGGAGTCTTTCAACCTGCGAACTGCGCTGATACAGTATGCACAATGCACAATGCAGTATGCACTATGCACTATGACTATGTCCTGATATAGCCAGAGACATACACATGCCTACCTCCAGATCCAGTAGCATCGCCCAATTACTAAGACTAAGGTCAGTGACGTGATCTTTTCTCTACTGGTAGTCCAAGGTTCAAGGTCCAAGTATCGGTGTACTTAGACATTACCGTTTGACACTGTGTTGATCATTTCCCTTGTTTCTATGTCATGTTTACGACGTGAAATTGAATACACCCTCATCCTATGATCCTAATGATCCCATAATCCCAATATCTCATTGATTTTGTTTTGGTACGATACTGCATCCTTAGTTTCTTGGCTTCTAGATCGCTCGATTGCTCTGCATATGACCCCGGTCGTTCTGGGTCGTAGTGAGGCACACCTGTCCGGCTCACGGCTCAGTAATACTGCATCAGTGAGTGCATTTAATAAGGGTCTTCTGTAGTATTATCTTCCGGGGTCTTGCGAATTGAGTCATCCCCTAGTACCCCTATTACCTACCTAGTACCCCTACTATATTTATTTCCATCTTCTTTCCACTTTTCTTGTCTGGGTGAATCCTGGACATGATCGTGCCTCATAATCAATCCAATTGTCTTGACCCTGATTGTCTAAGCCCCTCAATCAACTACATATTTTACCTGATTGTATATGTCGTTATGTAACTAAGTTACTACTGTGCCCTTCTTCTCACTTGTCCCCTCTCTTATCGCTGACCCGCTCCGACCTCCCGCCCTCTGCCCCGATGGCTGAATCATGCATACCCCCGGGCTCCATCTCTCTGCTGAAAAAAGCACGTGTTCCGTCGGCGCCCGTGAGAACTAACTACCTCGTACGACTATGGAGTCTATGAAGTGTGGACTGTGGACGGGTCTCCGACGGGACTCGTCCAGGATATAATCATATAGCTTCGACCTTGCCAGCTTCCAAGCTTTCAGGGGTTGGCACGGTTGGAGAATCCAGGCAAAAAACGTCCATGTTTATGTTTACGTTTTTCTTTTCTTTTCTTTTTTGTTTGGAGGGACATGATCCTGCCCGGTGGGCCTAGTCAGCTACAGGCATGTGCTGTGCTCACCACTCGGTGTACTGGATGTATATGGTCCCTGGTTCAACCGCTATCTTGACCCAATCAAGTGCCTTTCATTCTCGTGTCGGATCGGACATGAGATGGAAGCGGAAATAAAGAGAAGAAGACTGGTCACTGAAATACTTGTAGGAGGGGAAGCATCCTATGGGAAAAACAAAAAAAACAAAACAACCAAGAACATCAGCAACTAACTACATATCAGTAATTATCTGACGTATGTACCTAGGTGAAGCAGTCTAGCTGCCTAACTACCAAGTACAAGGATCAATCACAATCTTCCCATTCGCTGTGCCAGTGCCAGATAGGAAGGAACTACCTAATTAGGCTCGAGGCATCGCGGTACTGATCTTTGATAGGCCGGTTCTCTTTTGTTTTGATTTTGGCCAGGGCGCACTGAGCTGTTTACTTTGTACTTTGCACTGATGGACACGGTGAGAGCTGGAGCACTACTTAGCAGCGACTCGCGAGTAGCTAGTAGCCACTAGCCAGTGATCTGGGTTTTCTCTTTTTCCTTTCTTTCCTTCTTCTGTATTTGTTTACCTGACAGCTCATGGATGCATGCATTTACTAGAGAAGCGTTGCATGTGCCTCATTTGACAGTTGATGACGATGGCGATGCCAATGACAGTATTACTCACGATGGTCGCGGTTAGGTAGTTGCGTTGAGAGTTTGTAAGTTGCTGATCCATGATTAACTGTTCGGCATTGGTAAGCATCGTGATTTCTTCTGTGGCGAAAGACAGATTCCCGTTCGATATCAAGCCAAACAATAATAGGATACAAGTAAATAATCAATAATGTACGATCTTGGAGAGTCCGACACCTCGAGCTGCTCCTGTCTTCCTTCTCCCCCGTCTGTGCGCGTCACCCACGCCAATAGGGTGCACGCGGTCGTTGAGATGCACCACAACCCCGGACTGGACTGCTAACCAACATCTCCAGCAACAAATCATACACGGTCCTGCGACCCTCTCAGCTTATCGCGGTACAGGAAACCCTAGGTCGAAGACACGAATAGTTAGCAACACGCAACGTAATGCAGCCGCCAAGCGGGGAGAGAAAATTGAGCCGCATCCAATCAATGACGATCCAAACTGACTTTCTTCATCCAATAGTGTCCCATGCTTCCAGCTCTCTTCCAGCCAATCCAGACTGACAAGATGGGGGATTTTCGGCCCAGATTGAGTACTGATGGATTGGCGCAGAGCCCTGATGTCGGCCGAGGATGTCTGTGCTGTATCGATAAGCACATGGGTGGCAGTGCCGGCATTCAATGAAGCGACAATGGACGCTCCTCCGAACAGAGCGGTATTGCGAGCCAAGACTACACGAACATCATCGGCCCCAGCTGTATATGGCAAATCATTTGTATCCGTTTCATCAGATACTTTATTCGCTTGCTTTGCGAGAAAAAAGAATTTCAGGTCACGGAATAACCATCCACGAGGGACCGCATAGCCAGCATCAATCTTGCCTTGGATGTGAGCTTCAATCTTGTGGGCGGATTGATAAGTCGGGGCCCGTTGCGTTGGGTCATCAGAAACAGGCATGCGATCCATGATCTGGAAATAAACAACGTTAGCACAATTGACCGCCCACCATCAAGTCCGTCACATGTACCTCTCTCAACTCATCAACCGTAATGTCCCGAGCGTAGCTGTCTGAGAACCGATCAATATTCGATTTGATCTCCTCTTCATAGCCCTCCAAACCAAAGAACAGATGTCTAAGCCACTCAATTGAGAAATTAGCTTTGTCTCTTGTCTTTTACAGCTTGCCCAGGAGAAGAAGAGGTACGAAAGCAAACCTCGGTTCAAATGGCAACAGCAAATCCGGCAGACCGGCGTCTTTCTCGTTCTGCTGGACGCAGTCAATCAACCACGAAGGTCGTATAATGTTGGCTTGTCCGCTCTTTTGTATCGACGCGACCTTGATGGTCCCTGGACAATTAAGGTCAAAAAAATGGCATCTATCTCACAGCTGGCCGAGGTCATGCATGATACGTACTACGGTCAGCTACGCAGATTGTGTCTTCTGCAGCAGTGTTGGTTTGAAAGATCTTGCCTCCGTTGGCTTTGATCAACTGTTCAAGCTCGACCTTGGTCTTTTTCTCCGGTGTGATTGACTCCGTCATGACAACTAGACGGAAAGAAATTAGCGGATGATCGCACTGCTTGCGTTGATTTGCTTGTCTTGGATTTGGCCTCACAGAAATTCAAGTGATCGAAGATATGTCCTGAGGGTCCAGAATATTGCGCCTCTGCATGTTCATCATACCCAGCAATAGTAAGGGGCTTGTTCGCAGTCCTCTTGACTCGCTTTTGTTTTCGGGAGTTGTCAACAGAAAATTCCTTTTCACGATGCTCCTGCTCGGCATTTGACTTGAGGTCCAAGAACTCTTGGATTGACAGAGCGCTTTTCCAGTTCTTGTCTTTGCGCAGCTTCTTGAACCGGGGAAATCGCAGTGTCAACCCCAGGCGAAACTGGTCACTGACAGACACAGACGCCGCCTTCACACAGAGAACCACTGAGTCCGATGGTCTGATCCATGTGTCCGGCCTCTCGTGCTGAGCCTCTCCTCCTGCAAGTTCGATCAACCCTGCCGGCGGTTTCTTAGCATCCCACTCATGCCACTTGCCATCCGTGTGATGACGAATTTCTTGATAGTCGGCCGCAGTGAAACCGCCTCCGACTTTACAAAACGACCAGCACTTCATCGGATCGGTTCCTTGCGAGGCGTGTTGGTCATCGACACGCAGTCCGCAGAGGAAACTTGCCAGGTTACCTCCCCGATGCCCGGATCCGTAGTACCCTCCAATGACGATGAGATCGAGGGACTCGCCAAACTCAGTCATGTACTCTGGCTTCACCTTCATCCAGTCATCGTGCCGCTCATTCAATCGATAAGGCGACCGCGGATTCTTCAACACTAATCCTTCCGATGCTTCGGCGACGACAGTTCGTAAACATTTTTCAATGTCGGCCACGTTGGTGGCCTCGTGATATTCAAGAATTTCGAAACGACGATGAATCGGCTTGATTGCCCTTTCCAGGGCCTTGCGGCGGTCGCGAAGTGTATACTTTGTGAGATCGGCGCCATTCAGGTAGAGAATGTCGAATACTCGAAAGAGTGGCCGGGGCCCATCAGAAAACGGATTGCGCTGTTCTGCTAAAGCAGCAGTCTTCAAGGTACCAAATGGGACCGGAGCGTCTTCTTTCGGATCCCAGGTCACCATCTCGCCATCGAGAATGAGACTCTGTACACCCTCTGCAAAAGCCTGATCCAGATGCCGTGTCAAAGCTCCCTTGTCGTCGTACACACCATTTCCATAGAGATAGGTGTATTCCTTGGCCTTGCGTGACCAGAAACGGAATCTTCGGCCCCCAGGAATCGTGCTGTCAGGAGCCATGTGAAGTTGCATGCGCTCGCCATCCATTTTTTCTTCAATCCAGAAAACGGGATCATCTTCAGTCGGGCGCATTCGCGAGACCATTTTGTCAAAGGACTGCATCTGGAACTGTGCCAGTTGAGGCTGGAAGCATTGCATCAGTCCAATTCCACGATCTTCTGCATCAAGTCGGATATTGGGGTCATGAAGTTCCCAGCAAACTCGGCGTAAGCTACTCGAGATGCTGTAGAGATTCTCGGCATCGGGATGCCAGACGTGGAACAGAGTTCGCTCTGTTGCGCCGACCTTCATTTGGCGAAGAATGATGCGAATAAGCCACGTTAGCTCATCTGGATTCATATGCCGGTAGAAATCTGACAGGATATGAATTTGTTGATCCTCTTTGGACGCCGCTGACAGCTCATCCAACTTCTTGTTCACATCTTCGATTGACAAGTCGCCAGGTTCTGTTCGCATTGGTCGTTTAGATAGAACATCATGACAACGCCCAGCAAAATCACCTGCCATTCGAGCTGCAGACACCCCTGGGAGCTTCCAATTGAGAAGATTCGAGGCGTCTTCGGATTCCTTGTTGATCTTCATTATTTTGACAAGCATCTTTCCAATGACCTTCTCTTTGATGCCATACATAGGTCTGTCTCTGTCCTTGTCAGGAAGAATCAGTCTGAATGCAGGATAAATGTCGTCGCCGACTTCCTTTCGCCATCTCGAAATGAAACGAGCAATGATATCACGCCGAAGCTCGTAGGGATTCAAACTCGCTGCACTTTTGCCATTTGGTCCAGCCTTCCTTCTGGCTAGACTTGACCCGCCTTTGGGCTTCTTTCTAATGTCACTGAGCGGATCAAAAAGATTCAAATACAAGTCATGAAATGGCAGCGTTGGACCACGGTTGTGGGGACGATTCGGATATCTGATCGATTGATTTAGTGTGATGTGGACATTTCGAGGGACGAGCAAGAGGACAGTGACCTACTTCTCATCCAAGTCCTCCACTTCTATCTGCGTATGTTCAGGGACCATCTCGTCCGAGTCCATGACTGTCACGTTTCTGGCAGCTTTCTGGAGGATGAAAACGTTCAAGTATGTAGAGCTTCAAAGGTGCCCCCACACGGCTTTAGGCAACTACCCGATAAGATAAGAGTAGGGAAATCTACTAACTAATGGGGGCCCGGCACGTGTGACTGTGTCTGCAAATGCACATAACCGCTGAATGCATGTAACTACAGCTGTACACTCCCTGAGCACCTGGACAATGTGGACATTAGTCCTCATACAATCTACATGATCGGGTCTGGAATTTCTGCCCGCAAATATTCATTGAAGGAGTATGCACCATTGCTAAATGTAGGGTTTTATCTACGGCGACCGATAACCTTGTGCACTCGGACCCAAGGGGGATAAATAGCCTAGGTAGTGCCTACTGAACCAGGAATCGTGCCCAGAAGGACTGCAGCTACAGTAGAACAAACATTGCAGGACTTGAGCTCTGAGGTAAGCTTGCGGTGTAACTGTATCAGGTACGATCCATCCGTTCCTGAGTGCGCTCACGTCTTGCCTAGTGGAGGGACAGGCGGTGCAAGGGCGGTCGCAAAGGACAAGTATTATCGAGGGACTGTGCGGGTAGCACTTGATAGCTGATTAGGGAATATACGATGAAACAAAAGAGGTCTGATCACATTCAATCAAAATTGTTAAGTCAGTAGTATGTATTCTGCAGGTTTTATCCTGGTGATCAGTCATCTCTCATGAGAGCCGAGAGCGTTCCCCGGCCGTCCATGTCTGCGTCGTGGCTGCGCTCGGCCTCAGAGTAATGTGACATGACGCTGGCCAGTCCCGTCAAAACTGCCATGTATTTCTTCGACTGAGCCCAAGCATTTAAACTTGACAGTATCTCACAACCAAGTCGTAGCACACTCTCGGGGCCATCCATCGCACATAGGTCTTGAATGCCTGTCATGCTCACCTTCATGGAATCACCTCCACGGACGAAATGCTGAACCTGCTCGTCATCACATGGTCGGTCCAAGCGTATGGACCTCATGGGATGCAGTGAGCGATTTTGACGAGGTGGCAAGCGAGGGCTGAGTTCCTTAGAGGACAGAATAGCGCAGGATCCATAAGCCCAGAGGACAAGGACCGCGAGAAAAGTGATAATGGGCTCATGGAATGAGTCCTTTGAATATTGCTGAACGTGCCAAAGAGCTGCGCCAGCATGGATAACCGACAGCCGAGCCTTGTACTGGTCGTGGACAATCCATCGCCAGACGTACTGCCATTGGATCGCTTGACGACGGTCACACCATTGTAGCCTGTCTGTGACCAGATCTGTGGCCAGTGACCGGATTTCCTGAAATGGTGTCAAAAGAATCAATCGGGCAGCATGGAGGTGTACTATGGCAGGCCTGTCCGGCCTGCTGACTCCGGTGACTGCGGTATTCGCAGTCCAATGCAGAATTTCCAGGCAGTCGCATGCGCTGTTGCGCCATTTCGAATACGAAGGGATACCTGGTAACCACACAGACCCATTTGGGATAGCAGTCTCTCGGGACTGCTTCTTGGCCGTCGGATTCCAAAATGACAGTGGTCGGCGAAAGTAATCACCGACTTCCCACATGCGATGATACAAAGCATGAATGAGAAGGGTGTAGCTAAAGTCGCTCAGCCCGGGGGCGAGTTTCTTTTCAATGTACAAGACGTGAACAGAGTCATAGAGCGATTGGTTGACTAGAAGTAGCTAGGTCAGATCATTTGCAAGCAAGAAGCGGGAGCATCGTTACCTGTGTGCTTATCCCACAGTGATATCCATTCTTCAGCCGACTTGCATTGCCAAAGTTTGTCACTGGCTGGCAATAGAGCTTGTCCGTCATCTAGAGAGAGCTGCGGTCGTTCGTCGAGCTCGTAAGCGAGCGAGCAGTCCACGAGCTTTTTACATCAGCAAACTCCTCAATCAAATGTGGTGACCAAGACTTACCCAAATGCAGTGACCGGTACGTCGTCGGATCTCGTTATCAATCCATCTGAGCCAGAGAACTTCATTTGATGCCTGCTCTGGACTCTGTTCTGGACTGATGCTGACAAGAAGCTTGTTGTCTTCAGACAATTTGACGAGCTGTTTGAAAAGACCCAAGGCGTAGGATCTCTCTGTTTCGCCGTTGTTATATAGAACTCCAATGCAGCGCAGGAGCATCGCCTGAAGTACATCTAACCTCGCTGAAGTGATTGGGCTTTTTTCTTTCTGTGAATCGTTAGTGCTGTCCAATCGAGTAATGAGGCAGGCTTGGCTGACCTCGACAACAATGGCTCGTCGAAGCATTTCCTGGAATGCGAGACGTATTCGATAGGAATTCTCGTGTTTCGGAATTTGGCATCCAATAGCCATCATGGCCAGCGCAAGAATCCAATGATGTTGATTTACATCGAACGTGGGAACATGGAATATCGGGTAGACGGCCTGGAACGAGTCGAAGTAACAAGCCAAGTATTGTGTGCATTCTTCTTGATCTGGGAAACATTCGCTTTCGAACATGTCGAATATTGTGTGAGTGTTCCGGCAAAGGAACAGAAAGTTTCGATGAATCTCCTCATATACGGAGATTTGAATAGGTCGAGTTAGGCGCAGAGCCTCTTCAGAGGCACTCCCGAGAGACAGTCCTGTAACTTTGGGGAAACAGAAGCGAGTAGAAGGTCCTTCAGACAACTCATGGCCCGTGGAAGAGGGTAATTTCGCTGTATGAATCCTATTCTGGTGCTTTCTGAATCTCGATGATCCGCCGTTGACAGCATCAATGTGAAAGCTCGCTGAGCGCCTGCCCATCGCATTTGGGCCAGCAGGCGCTGAAGGCTCGCCATCTACACAGGAAAAACGTCTCGACATCGTTTGGGGTCTTCTTGAAGACATAGAATTGGATGACTTGTGCATTCTCCTCATAGGGCCTGTGAAGTCGGCATTCCTTTCTTCAATAATCGCGGGATGCCAAATGGATCGCGTCGTTGGACTTTGATGGGGCGCATTGTGCAATACCTGTTGTGGGCTTGCTGCAGCAAAAGAATGATCACTAGAGTTGCCCAAAAATAGCTCATTCGGCAACCAGTCAATGGTGTTGACTGGTGCTTGATCAAAAATCGTAGACTCAAAGCCAATGGCCAACTCCGAGGAGTGTGCCAGGTCAATCCCTAGGATCTCAGTCCCAAAGCTTCTGCCTGATTGATTGAAGTCTGTTGCATCTGTAACGTGGCCTTCTGGTCCTTGCAAACTTTTGTGAGCCCCAAGTCTTTCTCGGGATCTCCTGCCTGGGGGGGCAACTTACCGATTCCAACGGCAGATTCTAAAGGCGGAGCAGCTACCTGAGAGCGACCTGAGGACGCTTTGCGAATTCGATTGAGCGATTCACGCGATGACGCTGCAGCTACGCGGGACTCCTCGTGGCTTGATGCTTGCAGCTTCTTGGTAGTGCCCGGTGGTTCGTTCATATCGGTGATTGAAAATTGCCCGAGCTGGTGGGCGGGGATATTAGAAGGCTGCGACAAACTGTCCGCTTGTTTACCTTCCGACCGAGGTGGTGATCTTCGAGGCGCTTGTGTTTCATCTGCAACTCGTTTCGTCCTCACGCCACGTAGCCTGGCTTTTGATCGGCGCTCTGTGGGATAGTGACAATCGAGAGACCGAGTCTCACACCGTCCACACGGCATACCCCCACTGCATCTCACCCGAGCTGTTGCACAAGCGAAACAGGCTCTGAATGTTTTGACGGTAATTCGATGCGGACGATCCTTTCCACCTTCACCCCCGGTGGAGTGATGGCTCAGTTCATGGCGATGTAGTGTATCGCTGGAATGGCCGGTTGATGCGTCAGCATTTGGTCGTGGTAGATCGTTGCAAAAGGACGCACTTAGTACCTACGTTCGAGAGAAGTGACGGCCGCATTGCGCACATTCAAAAGGTTTCTCTTTGGTATGACTGCGCAAGTGTCGTTTTAAATGCTCGGGGCGTCGAAATGTGCTTCCGCATACGTTGCACTTGACCTGACTGGTGCTCGCGCCAGCTTGTTCACTTCGGTCCCCGCTATCTTGATATGAAGGAGCCTCTTCGCCAGTCAGATTATCCACGATTGGCGGCATAGTGTGGTCGGCGCGGTCCACGGAATCGTCGTGGTCATGCTTAGTCTCGGAGAGCATTGCGCCTTGCAGTATGTGGTAGATATGGCATGTCCAAGGCGAACAAGAGGTTCTTGTGATATACGTCACCTCAAGACGCAGCACAAAACCCGGGGGAAGTCTGGGGAAAGCGTGTCAGGATGACTGTGGAGTGTGGGCTCCCTCGCCTTGCCCATCTGGGCTCCGGAGGCTTGGCCCATCATGATTATTATCCAAGAGGGGTGGGAGGAGACCCTGATTGATTCGGGAGGATAAATAGGCCACTTTATCCACTTCCCTCAGGGTTAATTGCGGAGAAAGCGATGATCTGAAGCAGACGGCGATTGGTTCCTCGGCTTCTGAACTCCTGGCACATCAGAATTGGTAACGGGTCGGCTCGGTGAATAATAATACGATGGGCGGAGACTTGGAGGGATACTTGTGAAGTGATCAACTTAGTAGTACTGGAACCGATGGTTCAGTAAAGGTTTGAACAAAGACTATCGGACCGGAATTAAAGCTTGGTTTAGCATAAATGTCGTTGAAGAGTGCGGTGCGCGTCACGAGACCAGGAACCGGCGTCCATCTGATCAGCTACGGTCAAGTCGCCCATGGGCAGCATCTTGCCAGGACGATAATTGAGAAGCCTTTCTCTTGCTAGACGTGACTAGCGAGAACGCATTACTTTAGCTTCTGGCATGTCATGGCCACGGCACCTCCGAGCTTGGATCTGACAGCGGCCCGCATGGGTTTGCAATATTTTACGAAATGATTTACGACTGGGCTGCGAGACTTGACAGGTTCACCTACCTATCTGGGGCTGTGCAGGAAACGGTATCCCAACAATTCCATCTCGGGTTGTCGATAGCAGCATAATGATACTTCCGTACCTTGATCCCACCGCCTCGACTTTCCAGTGAGTCCGGTCTCTTTTGAACATCTCAATCTCACTAAGCTGTTGCCAGACGTGGACAATCAAGTTATCAACCACTGCTGACTCTGAACGCCGTCACGCTGCCACACGAAACGGCGGCCTAAAAAGTGGACCCTGGACCGCAATCTCAATCTACAGTCGACGACTTGACCAGGCGACCGAGTTCGCTCTGGGGTTCGTCAACCTTGAAGAGTCTGAAGCAGCTGCAGTGCAAGTCCGGACCGTTTTCAAGTGTGCCCCTGAAGAGCCGGTTTGGTGACGTAACCTGACTTTTTCCCCTTGGCGTGTCTGTTGTGGAAGTCAAGCAGTCTGCATGTCGGGTTAGGCAAATGGACGCCAAGATCGCCGCCGGCAACCCGCGGTTGACGTCCCTGGCCCCCCGAGACAACTCCGCGCTGCGAGGCGCCACGATAGCCTTTGCCAACTCTTCTAATGCGACCAAGAAACGGTCGACGTCTACGGGACATGCCGTTGCGAGTACTTTGAATCGAGATGCCGATCGCCGACTTGACATGGACTCTGAACAAGGGCCAGAAGTCGGGTCCGTGAAAGAGAAGATTGGCAGGTTCACGGCGGGCAGCACCTTGTCACCTCATCGCATCCAACCGCGTTCCAAATCCCCTTCGCCAGGGCAGATCGCTGCGCGCCTCGCGGTAGAACGATCGCCTTCACGAGGCCCGGAAAGCGACATCGCCCAGGCCGCCGCGAACACGATTGCTGCTCGTACTGCCAGCCGCAAATCGTCTCAGGCATTGCGAGAACGATACGAATTACGATCACCCATCCCTCTTCGCCCAAGGGCGTTCGTCCAACAAGACCTTGTCGATCCAACTCCCAAAGACGACCGAAACGAGCCTGCCGCTTCTGAGTCACCATCAGAAGCGGGAGCAGATGCACCATACCAGCCTCCTTCTCTTCCAGCACGCGCCGCAGGTGTGCGTCTTTCAACCTCTAGTCCGCATCCCTCAGAACGATCGGGGAAGTCGGCAAGTTCTCAAAATGATGTTAAACTACATGTACCGTCCCGAGCGGCTCTGCCAGTACCAGGGGCTTCAACAAGAACCGCAAATCCCGGGGACAGACCTTCCATACGTTCTTACACGCCATGCGGCAACTCAGCCTCCGAGCTCTCCCAAACAAGCAGCTCGACCACGGTGAACGAGTCAAGCGGTATGGACGAGGAGGCACTTTCAAACGCGATTGTTGCCTCGTCTCTTGCATCCGCTCGAGCGTCCCCAGCGACCACGCTAGCCCCCCCTCCGCCTCCTTCAAGGCGACGGGCACGATCCCGATCAATACTTACGTTTACCGGCTCGTCTCATCCTGAACCCTCACGAAGCATGAGTCCCTCGAAAGGCATGCTCACAACATTACGCAGCAGACCGAAAGTCGAGGAATCTGAGTCTCCGCGCCGCCGCAAAGTCAATCTGCTCCACAAACATCCTCACAAACATCATGAAGGAGATCGCAAAAGATGGAAGCGCGAAGTCACTGAGAAAGAACGTAAACGCTACGAAGGTGTCTGGGCATCTAACCGAGGGCTTTACGTCCCCACGGACCAGGAGCTGGCGCGTCACAGATTCAACGGTTCTGGCCCGAGGCCAGTTCCTGCCGATATGGTACTCAATCTGGTCGCTCGCGAGATCTGGTCGCGTAGCCGCCTGCCACCCGCACTGCTAGCTCAGGTGTGGGATCTCGTTGATAGCCAGCAGATCGGACTGCTCACCAAAGAGGAATTCGTGGTCGGGATGTGGCTCATCGATCAACTGCTGGGGGGACACAAACTGCCTTTCAAGGTCCCGGATACGGTCTGGGATAGTGTTAGGTTCACGAGTGGCATCAAGCTCACGTCTGTTGGACCCAAGAGCTGAGTAGTACTGGCACTGGGTACCTTTGTCTGCTTCCGCCCGAGCGCGAGAAGGACATATACTGGCTGAGCTACCTTGGCCAGCAGACGATGCTAAAGGCAAGAGACCTCCTTCAGTGTCGATCAGTCGAATGATTCGCAGTTGTTTGCAGTCTTGCGGAAGAACAGACCAAAGTCAAGACGTGCGGGTTCAGCCTCGACTGCGGCGCGTGCCGCCTGGTACGAGCAGAATTGAGAAACAGGAATAGGTGATCTGCAACTACTTTCCACGTGAAACTCGCAGCTCTTGGGTCGACCTCGCTACAGCGTGCAGCCCTGCCGGTCAAGTTGGGTTTGCTCTCTCGACCGGCAAATTTTCCCTTGAAACGCTGTGAATCGCCTGGAAAGAATACCCAAATGCCTGCTACGGTCCTCTGCAGGGGAGGACATGGTCTGTGCTAGCGTCAGCACGCGATATATCATGAAGAGAAGTGGCAATGACCTGTCTAGCAAATTGGTACGCTCAAGTTGTAACAGAATAGAAATCGGTGATAGTCGAAGTGTGGTAAGGAGTGGTTAAAGGGGGCTTGAATTCTCTTTTTCACGATGAATGTCGCCCCCTATGGCGACCAAATAGATGCACCCATGTTTAGAGCTATCCCTTGATCTTCTCGTATGTCCAACCGGCCCGACAGTCCGAGGATCTAGATCTAGAAAATGTTGAAGTTGACCGATCTGTGTCTAGCCAGTGATCGTCGAGGCTCACAATGCACTCGGTCCAGGACGAGGCAGTAGCATGTCTACAATAATGTGAGATGCACGGAGCCCTTTGACGGGAGTGGCTTCATGGAACGAATACGGTAGACTCTTGAGAAAGGCGAAGGGGGCACAACGTCTCAAGTACTCGAAGCTGCGTACCTCAGGAGACACGTGACTCGTAGTTGGATTGACCGCCCACTGACCAGTTAACAACTAAACAGAGGCAGGTGTGTGGAAAGGCCGAGTCAAGGTTATCCAGAACCCACGCTGAACAAGCTGAGTTTGATAGATGTTCCGAGGATCTGGAACACAGTGACTTCATCAGCACAGTGAATCGCCGTTGCGATCGATTTGATAGATGAGTACTTTATGGCCCACAGTGTATGCGGTTGCCACAAAGTCATGACTCAGGAGGATGGCACGCATCCGCCATCCCGCAGAGCAAATCCCGATCTCCACGGCTCGGGATTTGGAGGCGCTGCGATCGTGCAATCAGCACGCCTCTTCTATATCAGAGCTCCGTCACTTCTTCTGCCAGGAGATTTCCTGCTGTTATTTGGATCAGCTCCACAAAAGTCAGCCGACGAGCAGGCTCGAACGCAGATTGCCGAGTGCTGTCCGTTGCCGAAAGAGCTAATCGAGGATAGAGTGCTGCAACCATAATTTCTCTAAACGAGCTGCGACAAAGAGCGCAGGTGAGACTCGAGCAACCGAATATAACGCCCTATGCCATTCGACAAGTGTGATTCGCTATGGTCGATGCGGTCCCAACTGAGGGCGGGCCTGCCCTGACGGCATCCAGACCAGTTCGCAAGAAATTCGCTCAACCACCTGTGAAGCTTGCTTGCCTTCCATGGTATGTCACCGTGTTCAATATATCGTGATAATCCTTCGTTCGGTCTGGTTTCTTCTGCGTGGTTGTCGAGCCAAAAAGGTGGTCTCTAACAATCGGCCCTAGTCGCGCCTCCCGAACGCGCTGCGGTGGTCAAGATCCATGTTCGAACGTAAGCAGCTGTTCTCTTTGTAGCTTTTTGATATGCCCTCAGCTCTCGTTGTCTGACCCTAGATGCTTCATATTCACAAAAAGCCACTCGATTGACCCTTTCCGGTCGTCATGATTAGATCATCATACTAACGGTGAGCGTTATTGCAGTGTGTTGCCAAAGGTCGGAAATGCTCTTACTTACCGAGCAAACGGGGTGGTCCTCGCAAAAAGAAGCAAAAGTCCTCATGCTCGCCAGAAAGAGAAGCCTCGCAAGGAGAGACCCAGTACATGGTAGATTCATCCACGGACTTCGGTGATTGTGAGCTGGTTCCTTCCTGTGGACTGTGACGATCAAGGTCGAGTCGCTGACGCTGTCACAGCACCGGGGTTATTCAACCAAATCGACGTACTGTCTTTGCCAGGTGCAGGACTCCGACACCTCGACTACCCTCATGTCGGATCACTATTCCAGGGCTTCTACGTCGGGGAAGATAGCTCATCTCCGCTTCAGATGGAATCCATGCCATCCACGATAAGCACAAGGTCCTGCCTCGTGAGAACGTACGGAACCGAGTCTGACATGTAAGGTCCATCGCAAACGTTTACCCTGGCTACGTTGAAAGCTTGCTGACCTACCTTCTCAAGTCTGAATGCATACTATGACTTCATCCATCTATACTTTCCCATACTGCCGCCGCGGCCCTCCCGACAGTTCGAGGATCGGCCGCTGCATTGCCCGGTGTCCTCAGAGCCGACTTCCGAGCCAGTCATGATGTATAAGCCTCGGTCGCCATTGAGCCTGGCAATTTCAGCAGTCCTTGCGCTCATTCCTCATCCAGAGGATCCGGAGCCATCCGCGTCCGTTTCCGTCCTTGTACGCAGATCATACGCACACTCATTTGCGCAATTGGCCAATTCCATGATCGAAGCGGAGTGTGATCTTGAGTTATCCTCTACATATCCCGGTCAAGCTTTGTCGAGTATGCGACCATCGGTCAATCGAGACAGACTCCACCCTTCCACGCCCGAAGACATCGAGACGGTTCTGGCGCTCTTGATCCTCTCCGTCTACGAATACACGCAGCGAGGAAACCTGCTGAAAATGAGGTACCGAGCCGGTCAGGCTTTGGCTCTTGCCCTCGAAAAGAACCTTCATTCGTGCAATGACAACGACCATATGTCTGAAGCTCGACGAAGGGCTTGGTGGATGACGGTATTTCTCCACGTTCATCACTCGACCTTCATTGCAGCATGACTGATTGGTCCATTTCTCTAGTATTATTGTGTCCTACAAGGCTCGATTGTGAGCACAACTGTGAGTATTGGCCCTGAAGGCTGATTACAATAGAGGAAAGATACTCACACGCCTATAGCCGCCTACGATAGTAATTAACGACCCTCAATTTACAACACCATATCCCAATTTCGATTCAGACGCTGAGGTTTGTCTTCGTCTTTTACTGTATTGTCTCTCCAGGGATTTATGGCATTTGCTAAGCGGTTCGCAGGGCTGGTCCATCTTGATTCAATCACAGCAAGTCTTGGTTTCCGCAACTCAGTACATATCGGACCTAAACAAAAGCTTGGCTACGCAGTCCGACCTGCACTATATGTTCGAGCGTATGCAGCAGCTTGACTCATGGACCACTTCAGTGATAGCGCAAACTGACGTGCTTTCCGCCCCACCGGTTGAGCCTGACTTTGGCGATCGACGCGAAACAACAACCGCTCGAAGTATACGTGCAATATCACGAATCAAACTATCAAGGTAAGAATGTAAGCCTTGAAGCCCCTCGCTCGTCTCTGCCGTACTGATCGTCATGCAGTGCACAAATAAAAACCCATCGTTTCAGGGCCTTTTCCGATATTCCCATATTCATTAAGCGACACTGCGATCTCACTGCGGCAGATTCAGCAAACATTCCAGCAGAAGTGCCAGTGAAATCAGCGAGTCGCGAGCTAGGAAGTCAGAGCATTTCTTGCGCTTGCAGTAATCTCGATCAATTCCAACGTGCTCCATCCAGTGAATATCTAACTCCCTCCGACTCTTCGACCTCATCCGATATTCATCCTTATGTTCCCACTTGGCCACAATATCCCTTCGCGTCTGGCTTCCCATACAGCCCTCAGCAATCTGCCAAAATTTGTCTTCGGTCTGCACTTACTATTTCTCGCCTCTTCGAGGCACTGCCTTACCCACAGCCCTTGACCGAAAATGGCACAGCCCGAATACTTGCAACCGGGCAGCCTCTGCCACGAACAATGCCGTCATTTGCATGCTGTCTCATGCAAAGCAGTTACGCAATGCTCATGATATTTTACAAAGCTCGTGTTGCGAAGCAGTTGTCCTCCGACTCCGAGAACGAGGTTGTCAGGCACGCCACAGATCCCATCGTAAAGGAGTTGAGACTCGGCTTGGAACGGATCATTGCAGCTGTGTCAAACTACTCGCTTGCGTTTGAAGCATTGGATGGAATGCGAGGTATGTGTCAGCCCCCCTCTCTTCTTGCAAAACAATGTCAACTGACCTAGCTACCAAACAGATGAAGTACGTGGTGCATATCAGACGGCATTTTCCTCAACAAATGTATAGCAGGTGGCCAATCACACAAGCAGTGCCCATTCATTGGCGAACGACCCCCGGGGTCCTCTCTCCCTCCCTACTCTTGTCATTGCTACATAGCAAAATGATTCAAAGCGTCAAATTTCAGCACGACGTCCTTGGGCCAAACCCCGACGGCAGGACCGCTCTCGCTTCAATTAGCGAACTTCCGCTAATACCTGCACCTGCATTTTACCTAAATCAAGGAATGAAGGGGACATATCATTTTGAATAGCTGTGCAAGTGACAGTTGTGACGTAGCAAAACTTGACTCTCGAGGACGGTTCTCAGAGTGCTTGACTGAGGGCATGCAGCTGTCCCGCCACCTTCGCCTTAATGAGATCCAAATTTCACAGAGCACTGTCCCATGACTGCTGTCAGCCTGTAAAGTGACCCAAAGAACAAGCGTGCATACGTTGAGCAGCAAGACTCCCGATCTCGTTGATGCAGATGAAGCCCCGAGACGAGGGAACCATTTAAGGCCCGTATTGGACACCCATCTCCGATTGACATTCCCGAAGCTGTTTCTAGGTTCATGTCCTGCGCCCTGTCGACTGATGAAAGGATGCCCGGCGTCTCAATTCCTCCCAGAAATACCGTGTCCGGGTGTAGCTGGGAGAGTCGCCATGGGCGGGGAACGGGTAGGTATAGCTCTCAAGCGGATTGAGCAAAATACCAGGTGCATGGCTCTCTATATCAGTTCCCACGCTGGATTGTCTGCCACTGTGCTTGTTGACCCGCCCCGTTATAGAATAGCCCATGAAGCGATGGCGAGCCCGATTTCTGTCCCGATCAGCGAAGACACAGTACATTTGGACCAAGAATACGAGCATTCTTGAGCAGGTTCGGTCATCTTGACCTCGAGTGTTGATGAAGATTGAGAATTCCAGGGTGCAAATAGAGGGACTACATGAGAGTTTTGTCTGATGGAACGTGTTTTGAATTAGCGGGCCACTCCTCGAATATGGACTGTAATCCTGTTGGAGACAGTGCAGGTGATTGACGAACGAATCCCGAAGTGGTCAGTATTTACTACTCAGTACTCAGTGCAGTAAGGTAGACGCCAAGGTTGGCCCAGGGCGCTCGCGAGACCCTCGTCAGATATACTTCCATTGTATTTCCATTATTGTTCTCTTTCTCCTCAAAAATGGGTAGATTTCGTGCATATTGATGCCTTGTTGCAGATCATCATGTTGCCTGAGTCTGGGAGAACCTTTATTCTGTACTTCAACGTCTGGGCAGCAGGACTAGACAGTAGACACGGATCATCGGTGCTCTTCAACACAAGCGCCGAACTCCAGCTTTCCTGGCCTTCCTTTCTTACCGCAGGATTGTTCGTGCTTACATTTGTTGAAAGGAGGCAATGACTCAGGAACCTTCGGCCCTCTCTTTCCACAAACGCGATCAACGTATTAGCTACTAGCGCCACATCAAAACTATTCAAGGCAAAGTGCGAATTTGGGATATCATTTAAAAAGCTAGTTTTAGGTACTGAATAGGGGTCACAGCTTTGAGCGAATGCCCTCAAGTCGAAACTTTACGTCCTTGAGGACTTTAGTAGAAGGCTTCCATTCGTCAAACTGGCGCAGGAGTTCCATCGTCTCCTCCTGTAGCTCGCGCCTGACATAGTCCTCCTCGAGTAGACCACGCATGGCGAATGGTAGGATGTATGGGTTAGGGGACACGGCAGGGCTGGATCTTTTGACGCTCAGCTGGGCGCTCGGAACTGACGTTGTTTCTAGAGCAAATTGAATTGCCATACTGTTGATGAACATTAGCAGCTGTGATTTGCAGGTCCCTCCGCTCTGAGGGAGGCACGGGCGATGTGATACGAACTAATAAACTGCTTCCTCGTCATATAGACGGGAGTGTCCCTCGCCAGTGTACAGACTTCCTGCCAGTGGGCTGCTCAGCTCTCGAATGAGACCGTGATCGGAAATTCCCAGATTTCGTAGTTTGAGAGCAAACCCGACGAGATGGGATAGACTGAAAGGCCGGATCAGCATGTCTCATGCCACAAGTTCACGTGAAAAGCTTACAAACTAGGAGCGTGCACCCTTCCATCCACAAAGACCGATCGGTAGATGTACGGATGAGTGACGGTAGAGAAGAGTGATGACTTATAGAAAAGAGGAATGTCAGCCTTGTCCTGTTGCACGACTGTCTTTGAGGAGCGGGAGCAAGCACTCACTTCCAATGACACTAATTGATCGTCGATGCTGCCGACGTAGGATATACGAACACCGAAATCAAGGACACGTTTTAACGCAATTTCGTAATCTCTTGAGACTTTGCTGGACGGTAATTCAAACTCGAACAATTCACCTGCGGAGCCACTGATCCATCGCGAACGGTAGAAAGAGAATGGTCCCAGATTTACACCCGCCATCGCACAAACGCCGACTCGAGAAGCGTTGACACAGCCGAAAGAGATCAACTTTGCAACCAGCATCAGGGACACAGGGACGCCTTGGCTGTGACAAGCTACCAGTATAAAGTCAGCTTTTCGAATTTCCTCCATCCAATTGAGGAGTAGCTTCCATAGGAGCTCAACCCGCTCGGCAATGCGACCTTCGCCCTCCAGGGCAATCTTCTCAATTTCGCAGGAATAGCCGCGATTAGACGTATAGCGACGAATGGCATCGGCGGCCATATTTGAAAAGCGAATCGATGTTCCGGTAGGTTGACCTAGCACACTCCGGATCAATGGGGCTGGAAAATATCCATGTACACCAATAGCCAGAGCCCGGTTGATGCGGGGTGGTTCTTTGACTCGGGCCACATGGACATGCTGCTGGCTTTGAGTGTAGTGTAACAAACGGCCCAGAGATTGCAGTAATGACGGCGACTCCTCGATCGCGTAAGTATCCTCGAATTGAGGAAGGACTTGGTTAGGTAGAACTTTCTGCAATTGCTTCGATGCTGCGCCTTCAGCTGGTCTCGAGTCCGCAGCGACCACGTCTGTCGTTTGAGACTCGGTTGGACCGAGGCTCTCAACTTTGGGGCGCTTCTCATGAGATGGCTTGATTTTCAGTGTTCCCTTTTTCGACGTACTGACAAGAAGGTCTTCCTTGGATATTGAAGTGGGTTCATTGGAGTTGCTGGGAGTCATAGTTGCTTCAACAACTTCCGCTTCTGGGACTTTCTTTGCAGTCGTAGTATCTTGCGAGATATCTCTGGACCAGAAAGACCACCCTGAAGGTTTCGCTGAACTCGCTGTGGTTTTAATTTGAGGCTTTGCGTCCTCAGCTTGATCGGTTGGGCTCTTTGGGGCCATGTTGGAGTCGAAAAATTCTGGAGTAGTTGTATGTGAGTCCGACTGCGGATTTGATTCTGCAATTTCCGGCTCTTGCTGGCTTGACGAAGCTGTGCCATACCACATCTGCAGCCACGAGCGCTTTTGAGCTTTCCCCCCGGTTTCGGCGGCAGTCCTCTCCCCCTCTGATGTTCCACTCTGATCGGGGTTCTGCGGAGCGCTGTCACCCTTGTCGTCGCACGCGGTTATAGGAGGGCTGGCCTGTTTCGTTGTTTCATCTGCGGGCTGGATATCTGTCTTGGTTGCAACATCTATCGTAGCAGTATTATCCTTCTCGACGTATGAGCTTCCGTATATCCACGAAAGCCACCCACTTAGCTGGGTCGCTTGTTCTTGCGTGACCTGAAGAGTTTCACCTCCAGTCTGCGAGCTCTGGCTGTCTCGCGCTTCGTCTTCCACTACAGTTTGTGACGGCCCAGAATTCGCGCCGGATTCTTCATGCGGGGGGTCCGCAGCCAGTTTCTGCGGTGGCTCCAGGGTATCTAAAGCTGTTGTAGAAGCTGAACCATCCGACGCAATGTTCACCTTAGTTGTGGTGGCACCGGCGGGTAGAGATCTGGTGGACGTCCCAGACTTTTGGGTAAGCTGAAATGAGGAATGGCGACTCGGACGGGCTGAATGAAGGGAGGAGGAAGATGGGGGTTCAAGCAGGCTTGAGGCTACGTTTTGCGCCGCCGATATGCTCTCACGGGCAACCTCGGTAATTGGTGCTGCCTTGTATGCGCGCGAGATAGCCGGCCAAGACCCGGGATACCAGCTCTGTTCATTACACATGAATTATCAGCTCGATTTTCGAGGAGTATCCAGACTTCATAGACCCAGACATACCGTCCGGTTCTGTACTTGGGCGCTGGAGTTGTCCGGAGCATTACTGTTCGGGGACGTGGGGGACGCGGGGGACGACGGCGAGTCTCCGCCAGAAGGGCTGGCCTTCGCTCGTTTGCGAGATCCCTTGCCAATCATTGAGGCGAGAATAATGTCATCTGGATATACTGGTCACTCCGAAGGGTGTTAAGTCAAACTAATGATATGTCCCCGGGGAAAATGGACTACCACTCGCTCCGAGCCGGCAGCCTTAGATTCACAGACGTCACTTGTTGAGCTTTGTTGGCCCGGCTCAAGTGCGGATATTGTTGGCCTCAGGCTGTCAGGGGTGGTGGATCCGCGGAAGGCGGTGAGCGATAAGTTCGCCATTTTTTTTTCTTTCCAAAGATGCCGCTGGGGTAAAGGGTATACAATTCTTGTGCAACCTTGAATTTACCATTCTGTGTAAAGGGTAGTCTGAGCCTTGTTCAGACCATCTTCGTCGCAAAATGGCGATCCAGAAGAAAGTATGCTCTCAACTACCGCTCCCCTTGTGTCACGTATACTAACAAAATCACCACTATCAGCACGGAAAAGGTCGTTTGGATAAATGGTATCGTTTGGCGAAGGAGAAAGGATACCGCGCTCGTGCTGCGTTCAAACTGATTCAGTTGAACAAGAAGTATGGATTCCTGGAAAAGAGCAAGGTCCTGATCGATCTCTGCGCTGCTCCCGGTGTAAGTTTTTCCAACCGATGATATCGAAGTCTTCAAGTGACTTCCGCTCTAACGATTTTTCAGTCATGGTGTCAAGTCGCCGCAGAATGTATGCCTGCTCAAAGTATCATTATCGGCGTCGATCTCGCCCCAATCAAGCCCATCCCTCGAACCATCACCTTCCAAAGCGACATCACTACCGAGAAGTGTCGTTCCACGATTCGAGGACATTTGAAGCATTGGAAGGCAGATACTGTTCTTCACGACGGTGCTCCCAATGTCGGTACTGCCTGGGTTCAAGACGCCTTCTCTCAGGCCGAGCTTGTGCTACAGTCTTTGAAATTGGCCACTGAATTCTTGAATGAAGGTGGAAATTTCGTTACCAAAGTTTTCCGGTCTAAAGACTACAATCCTCTGCTCTGGGTGTTCAAGCAGCTTTTCCAGTCTGTTGAGGCTACCAAGCCTCCTTCATCACGAAATGTGTCTGCCGAAATTTTCGTCGTCTGCCGAGGCTTTAAAGCACCCAAACACATCGATCCAAAATTCCTCGATCCGAAGCACGTGTTCGCTGAGCTGTCAGATCCGACCCCCAACCACGAGGCCAAGGTCTTCAACCCCGAGAAGAAGAAGCGTAAGCGTGAGGGTTACGAGGAGGGCGACTACACTCAGCACAAGGAAATTCCGGTCACCGAGTTCATCAACACCACCGATCCAATCGCTATTCTGGGAGGATACAACAAACTGAGCTTCCAGCAACCGATCGGGGGAGATCTGGCCATGTCGACTTTGGAGAGACTCGAAGAGACTACGGACGAGATTCGGACATGTTGTGAGGATCTCAAAATCCTTGGCAAAAAGGAGTTCCGAAACCTTCTGCGATGGCGCTTGAAAGTCCGTGAGAAGTTCGGCCTTAGCGTCAAGAAGAAGCAGCAGCAGGAGGATGGTGAGGGTGACGAGGTGGCAGAAGTTGCTCCTATGGACGAGGAGCTGGCTATTCAAGAACAACTCCTGCGCATGCGCGAAAAAGAATCTGCTCGCAGCAAAAAGGAACGACGCAAAGAAAATGAAAAGAAGCGGAAAGAGATTGTACGCTTGCAAATGCACATGACCACTCCCATGGATATTGGTATGGAACAGGTCGGACCCGGTGGAGAGGATTCTACCTTCTCGTTGAAGCGGGTGGATCGACTCGGTGCCAGAGATGCAGTTGTCAACGCTCGTGATGTGCCTGCCGAGAGCGACACTGAGGAGGATTCTGAATCGGAGGAAGACAGCGATGACGATGGAGACCGTCTTGAGCGTGAGCTTGACAGCATGTATGAGCGTTATCAAGAGCGCATGGAGGACAAGGATTCCAAGCTACGTGCGAAAAAGGCTCGTAAAGAATACGAAGCCGATGAGTGGGACGGCTTCTCTGAGGACAACAAGAGCGACGAGGAAGAGGAGGAAGAGGACCAATCAGATTCAGAGACAGCTGTGGCTGCGCCTAAGTCCGAAAAACTCTCCAACCACGCTTCTATGTTCTTTGATCAGGATCTGTTCCAAGATATTGGTGAGGAGGAGGAGGAGGAGGAGGAGGAGGAAGAAGACGAGGACGACGACCTGGACGATGACTCGGAAGAAGAAAATGAAGATCCAGAGGAAAGCGAAGTCGAAGAGGACGAAGAGGTCTTGTCTACTTCGGCCAAATCCAAGTCTAAGAAGGAGACCAAGAAGGAGTCTAAGAAGAAGGAGGAATCTGAGTGGGCTGACTCGGACGAAGAATACGAAGACCGCGATCCACGCAAGGCCAATGGTCAACTTGGTAAGTGGGATCGCTCACTTGATCAGTACTTACGATGGCATTTGCTAACATCTTACTACTATCACCAGACATTGATATCATCACTGCTGAGGCTATGGCATTGGCTCAGGCTATGGCTTCCGGCGAAAAGAGGGCCACGGATGTTGTTGATGATGGCTGGCACCGTTATTCGTTCCGGGATGTTGACGGTCTCCCGGAATGGTTTGTTGATGACGAAGGCAAGCACAGCAAGATTCAGCGTCCTGTCACCAAGGCTGCCGCATCCGCTATCAAGGAGAAGTTGCGTGCGATCAACGCCCGCCCAATCAAGAAGGTGATGGAGGCCAAGGGTCGCAAGAAGTTTAAGGCTGCCCAGAGGTTGGAGAAGCTGCGCAAGAAGTCCGCACTTCTGGCAGATGATGAGGCCTTGAGTGAACGTGACAAGGCCCAAGCTATCTCCAAGCTGATGGGCAAGGCCACTAAGAAGAAGCCCAAGCAGCAGGTCAAGCTTGTTGTTGCTCGAGGCGCCAACCGTGGTATTTCTGGTCGTCCCAAGGGTGTGAAGGGCCGATACAAGATTGTTGATTCCCGAATGAAGAAGGATATTCGGGCACAAAAGCGCTTGGCGAAGAAGAAGTCCTGATCCTTCTGATGTACATGATGTATAGAATAGATCAGAATTTGGATTTGCAAGATACCCGAGGACCAAGGGTTTGGATTACACGACATGCAGCAAAAGAAGAACATTTGTAGGTTTATTGTACAAAGACGGGAGCTCCAGATCACAGACCAAAAAGACCCCAAGCCTGCCTTAGAAGAACCTCCAGTCTCTGCACAGAGTCCCAGGAATCCTCGGACTATGAATGAGACTTTTCTCAAGCTCACGAATATGTAACCTCGTGCAGTCGCAAAGCACCCTGTAGATACAGAGAGATGTGAAACGGATGTCGGATGTGCCTCTTCCTCGCCCCTCCGAGCTGAAGGGTAGGTACCTAATGCGCCAAGAAACTTATCGCTCGCGGCGGTGATTTCCCCGAGTGGCGCTGCTTATCGATTACCTTTCACTTTCGCATCACAATAATACTTCTTTTGTTCCTGATCATTCTCCCCCTCCTCAACGTCGCCTCAGTATTATACATTCATTCGTGTTCAGTCTTTATGTATACATAGGCGTTGACCACCGCCTTTTTCGTCTATCTCTATGCATTAGCATCACAGCATCGTATCGCTTTTCCTTCCACGTGCTCCTTTACCTGCATCTTTTTTTTACTTTTCCCCTCCAACATCCGATGGGGTTTTTCGACCACCTCCAAAAGGGAGGAGCCTTCTCTTTACAGGCGAAGAAAACACAAGTGCGTAAGGTGGTGCAGACAAAGCCAGCTGCTCCATCAAATCCTTCTGTCCAGAATGCAGACTCTCGACCTCCGCGCGCCCATTCCTCGAGTCACAAGGCGCCGAAAGCCCGATCAGTCTCGAGTGACGCAGACCCTCGTCCTTCGAAAAGACTGACAACCCCGAGTCGCCCACGGAAACGTCCGACGCCAGATACGCGCCTGTCGAGTGATGACGACGACGTGAGTGATAGCGATACTTCTTTCGAAATACGCAAGCGTGCCAAGGTCAGCGCAGAACCTGACCCGGAGCGGCGCATCCGCTCGGCGAAAGCCTTCTCGGAGGATGGCAGCCGGCCATTCAAGATGGTACACGCTGCCGATATAACCTCTGGCGATAAGGCTGGCAAATTCAAGCCGGCTTTTGGCGCCGCAGGCAAGTCGAAGGAAATCCTTTTACAATATCCTAGTGCCTCTAGGAAGGAACGGTATGTCGCGTATTTCGGGCGAAGTAGTATTCCAGGGACTAACGGCGTGCGTTTCCTCTAGGTTCGATTGCATGGTTCCCAAAGATAATGACGAATTTCGACCCATCGACGACATTGTACAAGTCATCGAAACCGTCGCAGACCATTACATTCCCAGTCACGAGGCCGCAGAATTCAACGACGAGACGACTGGAATAAGGCGCAGGCTGCGCCGCGCTATAGCCCTCACGTCGGAGACACAATTTCGAGACGCCGTGGAAGATTATAACAAGTCGGTGGATCGGCTGAGAATCGATGCCAGCATTGCGAAAGTACTGGACGAAACTCAACGTATGAGCCTTCCCTGGGTGGAGCGAATTCTCAATCAGACCTATGCGCGGACAGTATCTCCTCGGGTCGAGTCATTACGGCAGTACGAGAATGGCACGGACAACGTCTACGGTGAATTGCTTCCCCGATTCATCAGCGATATATTCAAGGAGACCAAGTTGAAATCTGGTCACGTGTTCGTCGACCTTGGCTCTGGTGTCGGCAATGTTGTCCTCCAAGCGGCACTCGAAATTGGATGCGAAAGTTGGGGATGCGAGATGATGGCGAATGCTTGTGATCTGGCAGAATTGCAACAGGCAGAGTTCAAGGCTCGGTGTCGGCTTTGGGGCATACTGCCGGGCAAAACACACCTTGTTCGAGGAGACTTCCTTGAACAAGAAAGCATTATAAATGTCCTGAAGCGCGCCGACGTGGTGCTGATTAACAATCAAGCATTTACCCCCCAGCTCAACAACGAACTGATCAATCATTTCCTTGACATGAAGGAAGGCTGCAAGATTGTCTCTTTAAAGTCGTTCGTCCCTGCTGGCCACAAGATTCAGTCCCGCAATTTGAATTCCCCTATCAACCTTCTCAGAGTTCAACAGAAGAACTACTGGTCCAATAGTGTCAGCTGGACCGACGTTGGTGGCACCTACTTTATTGCCACGAAAGACAGTTCCCGGTTGAAAGCATTCATTGAAGACTCTCCGTGAGTGGTAAGGTAAGTCCTAGTCGATCATCAGCCCTTGATGCGACGCTTGCAGATATGCATGATGCAGCCTTGAGCGGTACATTTGTGATTTCCTGTACATTATTCTGTCCTCGTCACCTGCACATATCCCAAGGTATACCTTTCATTTTGTACAATATCACTTAAAAATGCACAAAGATGTTGAATTTGTAAAAGGCCAACACGATACAGCGTTGGATTGTCAAACTTTGTGTTCGATTTGGCAATCTTTTTTGACCCGCCATCAATGTCTTTTACAGCTCGAACCCATCAACGGGAATCAAAATCCTCGACAGAGCGCTAATGGAACAGTAGTGCTTAGATTCACCCACTACAGTCCTTGACCTGCTCCGCCTCCCTGCTACGATTCTAGTTTACGAATACTCGTACATCGTCGTGTCTACTCCAGATTGATCCTGCACAATGCCAGATCCTGTCGGTGTGTTTAGGGCCGTGGATTCAGTGGTTCTCAAATGTTTCTTAGGTTGAATCTCGCCATGCTTTCTTTTGGGCCAGGCTAAAGGTCTGAATAGAAGAAATTTGCGACTGTATTACACCAGTACACCGTGTAGCCGTTTCTAATACCAGTGCTTCTCAGTATCGGTGACTGATAGTAGGAGACTAGGAGAAGTAGACTGTAGATGATCATTCTGGCCCGTGGGCTATTGACACAGTGGGTCATTCTCGATCTTCGTGGTGGCATTTATGCGAAAAAACACCTTGGAAATAAGATGGTCATGCTTGGAACTCAATTCGCTCTTAATAATGTCACGAGATTTGTCTGTCACATGAACTTGTTTGCGTCGTTCATTGCATCTGCCTCCTTACCCATTCGTGCCATCCAGCGATCGACGAGCTCTTTATTCTCACGCTGGAGGTCCTTTGAACGTTTCTCGGCCATATTGAACTCGAGGTTTAAGGACGCCAGTTCCGCTTGGAAATCCTGCTGTGTGTGAGTGTAATGCATTTTCACCTTTTTGAAGCTCTGGGACAATCTTTTGCGGCGGCTCTTACCTCTAGTAATTTGGTCTTCTCTCGCAACTCCTCATCTCTGTCTTTTAGCCGTGTGGCAAGAAGAGCTTTCTCACTTTCCATTGCATCCAGGCGTCGGACATCACGGCCGGTCTTCTTGCGCAACTTTTCAAGTTCAATACTCAATCGCTGGACCTGGTCCTGCAGTTCACCTCGAGAGCGTTGCGCCTCGGAGAGGTCTGCGCGGGTTGCTTTTAGGAGCTCTTTCGGAGACGGACCTGTTTCTGCAGGAGGCTGTCGTCGAAGACCACTCCCAGCTGACGAGACGTTAGCTCGAAGAGTCTCGCCCGCAGAGACCGAGGTCAGCCTGCCTTCTCCAGTGTCGCCATGAGGCTCTCTTTGTGACGGAAGCCCAGCCGTTCGATCTGCCAAGCGAGTGTCTAGTAGCGAGGGTCGGCTAGTCAGTCAAAGATAACGGCTACATGAGACTCTTCCCGTGGAGGCACACGAACAGGCATCGTAGAGCGTCAGGTTGGCTTTCTCTCGCCGGTCTCGCACTGCAAGCGCAGCCAGATACTCATCTCTCCAGTGGGGCATCGACCCGGCAAAGTAGGCAACGGAGGGAGGGAGCGCCCGAGGATATGGTCGAAGGCGAAGAATGTAGCCCAGGCAGGAGGGGTATCACAAACACCTCGGCCCTGTGTCTTGAAGCAGACCAGCGACTGCTTCCCGCTGTCGGCAATGTATAGCGGTCGTTCTTGAATGTCGCTTCTCTATGTTTATAGTGTTTTCGAGTGTCGATTTCTTGTGATTTGCGACTGGAAGCGTGGCCCGCACGCCTACCTCCTCATTACCACAAGCACTGTGACCGACACAATTACTTTATCAGCATCATATCAAAGTAAGATGTTTATCTCGTTATCGATAGAAGCGGCACTGCCCACCGCCTCTCTCTCCCCTCTCCACCGCCCACCGCCCAGACCCTTTCGTGCATCAGTGGATCCCGCCGCAACCCCAACCGCAACTCCAGCTCCGACCTGCCTCAACCCTCTTGATCTCCTTGTCTTTTTGCTAGCTGTTTTCTCTCTAGAGCTCCGTCCACAGCTCTCACCTCTCCAGGTCGCTTTTATTGCTTACTGTCTCCTCTGAGCGACGGTAAAAAGTCTCTCGCCGCACTACTCTCGTCATAGACTGCAGCCATGGCGTCACGGAAGAAAGTCCTCCTCAAGGTATGGTCTCCGCAACAGCTCCGCGACGCACTGCAGATTGCAGCTTATCCCTCGCACTGAGAAGCTTGTCTAACCCCGTGCTACAGGTGATCATCCTCGGTGATAGTGGGGTCGGCAAAACCAGCTTGATGAATCAATATGTACGCTGGCCTTCAGAACATGAATTCCCTCATGGGCGCCAAAGAGTCCCCACAACATTCGGACGACCCGTGCTGATATCATTTGCCACCAACTTTAGGTAAACAAGAAGTTTAGTGGGAGCTACAAAGCCACCATTGGGGCAGACTTTCTGACCAAGGAAGTGCTTGTTGATGATCGGCTGGTGACGATGCAGGTACGGATCTTTACACTCGATCGCGAAAGGGGAGGACTATGTACGGTTCTAATGCCTGTCGCACAGATCTGGGATACTGCAGGACAAGAACGCTTCCAATCTCTGGGTGTCGCATTTTACCGAGGAGCCGACTGCTGTGTTCTGGTCTACGACGTGAACAATGGAAAGAGTTTCGAGGCGCTGGATAGCTGGCGTGATGAGTTTTTGATTCAAGCTAGCCCGCGCGATCCGGAAAGCTTCCCATTCGTGAGTGGGCCCGTTTCTCTGTCTGCTCACAAATCAAGATGCGCATCACCTTCCGCGTTGAAGGTCTCGGGGTGTCCTTCATGCTTACATTACTTGTACAGGTGGTCATTGGCAACAAGATTGATGTGGAAGAGAACAAGCGCATGATTTCTTCAAAGCGGGCAATGACCTTCTGCCAGTCCAAGGGAAATATTCCGTATTTCGAGACTAGCGCCAAGGAGGCTCTGAACGTGGAGCAGGCATTCGAGGGTAAGCATCTCACCCTTCCAACATTTTCCTACACTGGCCATCTGGGATCGGGAGTCGTCTGACGCTTTTGTTTTTTGCAGTCATCGCTCGCAGTGCGCTCGCTCAGGAAGAGGCGGAGGAATTCAATGGTGAATTCAGCGATCCCATTAATATCCATCTGGACAACGATCGTGACGGCTGCGCTTGTTGATCGTGTTCTATACTTGTTTGAATTTTTGAGCGACTGTTTCCCGGGCCTCGTCAGTCTTGTCTGGCCCACTCTTCTCGCCGTTTCACTCTCTCTTTCTCCTTTCTCGATTGACCCAGTGTCTTCTCGCATCTCTTGGTCCTAGTTTGTTGGGTGGCGTCCTTTCCATCCGGCCGAGGGTTCGCGCCCTTGGTGTTTTCTCTCAGTCGTTGGCTCATCGGATCTGGTATACCTGTACATGTGTCGTGGTATGATACGGAATTTCATTCCAACTTCCAACTCGTAATGACTGTTCGCTTCGAATGCTGTCCGCCCACATTTCAAACCACTCAAACTTGAATCCGTGCCGTAAGTGAATGCCTGCAATTAGGAAATCGCGTTTTGACCAAGCGTATATGGGAGGTAGCCTTCTGCTCAGCTTTCTGGCATTGCGTGAAGACGTACTCACCCGATCGACATGTCTGGGTTAGGCCTCGGTTACCGACTCTGATAGTTTGGGAGGCTCAAGCAATCGACAGGTCAGACTGAGGACGACGTTTTACCCACGGCCACCGCAATATCGTTTTCCATGGCAATCAGGTCTGGATGAGGCGAGAAGGAGTATATCAGGCTCATAGAGGAAAACATGAAGTTCTCGATGAGCACTCCTAATATTGATCAAGGTGGACAGATGACAGTAAGTACATAGACATGTCTAATCTGCGATCCGTATCCTATCGACCATCCCCCGAAGGGATCTGGTCAGAGTTCCTCTGGTGGGTTGGCGGGTGGAGCGGCTTCCGGGCTGGAAGGCTCCTCGAGGCTCCTAGACGCGTAGCCAACGGCATCCACAAGACCTGGTCCGTGTATACGCGTATAGATCTCCAGCCATGCGACCCACTTGAAGATCTCCGGGTAAACTGGGCCCGAAGTTCAACCTTTTCAACAGGAGAGAATCCGTAGCCACGGAAAAACAAACCCAGTTTCGCCAATATAGACTAACTCGACCCCGAAACATACCCAAATATGGTCATAGGCCTCGCGTACACAAGGCGTAAGTGGCCTACTATCGCTCTAATGAGGCCTATGTACGCTCATTCCATGAGAGTTGTTGATGAACGCGAGATTAAGCAGCGTTTGTTCTTTAGGGTACGGACCGTGGGTTATAGTTTTGCAAGAGTCTGGTCGGTGGACGACATCGAGTCCATACTCCACAAGACCTCGTTTTGATTCAGGTGTGGATCCAAATGGAATCTTCACAAGTTTTCTAATCTTTTCTCCACACTGGCCGTTCCTTCTTCATTTGCTTGTTCGATACTCGTGAGTCGTGAGATCTCCTCATGCATCTCAGGTTTTCACTTGGGTGGAAGCGGAACTGACGTACTTCGAAGTCGAGATTGATAGGTTCGTAGTAGTACCTTATTGGGTACCAGGTAGCCTGACAGTCGCCTAGACTCTAAAATAGAATCTCGAATTGTCGGCATTGAGGGCACTTTCGTGCCCTGAGATACCGGGATCGTGAAACTGTGGCTTTCACCCAGAGGAATCTGGGTCATCACCTTAAATTCCAGTCAGCGAATTGAATCGCCGTTCCACCCCAGCGCCTGGGCATGAGAGGTAAACCGACTGTTTGGTGGCTGCCACGAGACTGGCGAGGTAACGCTAGTCTGACGGGGGGAGCTTTCCTCGCAATGCTTTAATTAGAGCAGACTACCTTAAAGAGAAAGTCAGAAAGTAGGAAATCCCCTCCCTGGTGAAGCTGAAGGTGGAAGCTCTGCCGGGTCTTGTTTCAGCGGCGCGACCAAGCACAAGCTGACCGGAACTTGGAGCGTGTCTGTATACGCGTATTTGGGCAACTAGTGAGCTCCAGAAGGGTATCTTGGTGCCCAGTATTCCTTTTCCAGGGCCAGGGTCACTGGTGCCTGAGCAAGGCGTTTCGAGGGCAGTGCCCGTAGGAGATCTTCAGCACGCTGGCTCGGAGATCTGTTGCAAGTTAGGGCTCCAAAATTAGAAGTTGCTTTTGTCTAATATTTAAAGATCTATAGGATTCCCTCTTTCATCATTCCAGTGTATCACGACCTTGATATTCATCCCTCGGGCTTTCTTCGTTTGCTCCCATTTTTTTCTTTTTTTTTTCTTTCCTCTCATTCTCACTCGCTCATTTGAAATTCTACATCACACTCTTTATCACTTGCTGCTTCGGTTTATTTCACCTCATAATCAATTTCTGCAACCGACCAAGTCGCCGACATGCAAAAACTTTATGCCCGTGATTATACCTTTTGGTATTACACTCCGTCGCTAGCTGCGGCCGTAATCTTCTTGCTGGCTTATATCGTCTTGACCGGGCTTCATTCCATGAAGATGTTTAAAGGCAAAAAGTGGTTCTGTATACCATTTACATGCGGCGGCATATGTATGACACCCCGACTGGACTCGCTCTCTGCTGTGATGGACGGGAAACTAACGGTACCTTATATTTAGTCGAAATTATCGGCTATATCGGTCGCGTGATGGCACACAACGACATCACGTCAATGGGACCCTATATCCTGCAAAGTATCTTCATCCTCCTCGCGCCCTCGCTTTTCGCCGCCTCCGTCTACATGGTCCTCGGACGTCTCATTCGCTACGTTGGAGGAGAACACCTTTCTGTGATCCGTGTCTCCCGGTTGACCAAGACCTTTGTCTGGTGCGATGTACTCTCTTTCCTTATCCAAGCCAGCTCCTCTAGTCTCTCGGTGATGGGTTACGACACCGCAGCAAAGATCGCAGTCGTGACAGGTCTGATAATCCAACTCCTCTCCTTTGGCGCTTTCTGGGTCTCCGCGGTCGTCTTTTCAAGACGCATTCGTCGCAGTCCCACGCCCAAATCTCTGCTCCCGAGCAACACGTGGAAGACTTCTATGAACATGCTCTATGCGGTCAGTACCCTGATCATTATCCGCTCAATCTTCCGCATTTTCGAGTACGTGCTGGGGAACAATGGGTATCCCTTGCAGCACGAATGGACGAGCTATATCTTTGACGCCGTGCTTATGGTCGCCGTCATGATCATCTACCTCGTTTGGTATCCCAGCCACATCTCGGTCACAGGCGGTCCAGAGGACAGTCTGCCTCTTGCACATGTCTATTCGAATCTCTGAGCTGCTCAAAGCGAGACGAAGAGGTATACTCTTACACGGGTCAGGCTTTTGCTTTGAAGATGTTCCTTCATCGCCTTTGCGGGCGTTTCGAGTTCACGTTTTTCTTTCTTTAGAAGTCTGTTCTCCTCGCCGAATTGAGGGCAATGGCTGGACCAACCTCGAATGACTCCTTTTTGGTTCAGGGTCCAGACAAATGTGTGTTTTTTGCGATGCTTATGCGAGAATCTTTCATCTAGTCAATGTATTATACTTTAATCCCATTAATAGAAGCTCATGACAAGTGTTTGACCTCCTGGGTTTCAACCTCGTTTCTTGAAAAGCCATATAGGTATCTAGACCGCACATCATTTACCTCCTAGGTAGTTCATGCTTTTCCTGCGTGGACTGTGGGTGAGCTCACCTGAATGGCAGATCTCACAGTGATTGGACTATCCCAGAAGAAGACCAAGACAGTGTTTTCTACCCAAGCTTGTCAGAAGCGTCGTAATGTAGGTGGATACACTTGCGTGGAGCCCAGTGACCTGTGGACGTGGACATATGGTTCCCAATGGCAGGGAAACATCTGCAGAGCATCTCCATCAAGCCTTCCTTGGATCACTTTCTCTCGAAGCATGGAGATCACAACACCACTAACTACCCACGGGCACATTATAAATAGTGGGAAAATGATCGCTGGCAGCCCTTCTAGTCGGAGCACGACCGAGACTCGGACGATGGGACATACCAAGATCGGCCCTACAAAAAGACTCGTCCTGAGTTTCACACATAGTTGACGGGAGTTGCGTGATCGACCTCGGCTTCATAAGGTAATGGCGAGATCATCTGGAATGAAGGCGGCTTTTTGAACGGACCCAGTCTGTTATGTAACCTACAGCACAAGCATTTGTGCTTGATGAAGGGAGCTACGATTCAGAGCCGACGATCGAAATTCAATATGTGATCATGTCGATTCTGTCATTTTCTAAATACTGACAGAGATTGAAGATCAGACTGTATCAAGTGCGACTAATGAGGCAACTTTCGTTTGTTATGGTTGCAACACGGTTCGTCTTGTGAAGGTGAGCGCAGTGAAGAATGCTTGTGTCTCCCTTTGCTACATAGCATGGTAATGCCCGCCAGCCGACCGACCTTACAAACTTGGTTCAGGCAACCCAAGTTCATTTCATCAGGATTGAGTCCTTAAACGTTTTCCGGTGACCCGCACAGGTGACTTTCAAGGGCTTTGAAGATGAGACGCTTCAGAGACCAAGACGTGGAGGGGGGGGGGGGGGGCGCCGTTTTGCTCCTGCCAACCGCCCAATACTTCAATCATCATCCGTAGACCTGCAGCAGTAGCTTGACGGGATCTTCCACGTCTGTAACAGCCCACTCCAGCCACTCCGCCCACTCCGAGCCTAGCCAGTCCCTGGTGGATTGGATGATATAGTGCCCGCCATCCCCAACTATCCATGACCCTCTGCAGCATTGCAGCATAATGGCATAATGGGCAAGGATCACCAACGCTTCAGGCCTTCGCTGCAGCAGGAGGTCGTTGTACTCCGAGCAAACCAGTAACGGCCATCCAGCACCGAAAAATTGAGATCCAGCGAGGGCAGAGGGGATGAACACATTTGCCGAGACTTGCAATTGCTCAATGGCCTGCTTGTAGATGCTCGTTAAATGGTCCCCCAGATTTGCTGCCTGGACAAGTCTCAAAAGCTTCGCGCATCCCAGCCCCAGCCGCCCGTCGAAATGATGCTGGCGTTCAACGTCGGCCAAGAGCGGTTTGAGGACCGACTGGCGTATCATGGGCCAGGCTTCAGTAAAGACCGTTCTGACACCCAGATGAAGTCGAAAGCAGTGCACAAACTTATCGACAAAGTGGGCGAAATCTTTCTCTCTGTGCACTAGAGCATCGCAAAGCGCGTGAAGACCCACAATTGACGAGAACATAACGGCCGGGACACACGTTTCTTGATCGATCACGAGTCCTCCTTCTTGGAAATTGGCGATGGCGTGGGTCTGAAGCTGAGTGGCCTGGGTCCGGTAGTATTTGCACCGCTCTGGGTGCCTTGTACTTAGATGTAGGGCGCTGAAGGCGAGCAGTTCATTCACCATATACGGTGCTTTCAAGAGATGCGGTACCAGGCCGACAAGGTCGGTCTCGCCCAGCTGGACGTCAAGTCCAGGTAACGTGTCGCTTATCAGATGATAAAAGAGCTCCATGTGCAGCATATTCACAGGTCCATCATCTGGGCATGCTGACCCCTGCCTCGGACTGGGTTGGCCCCACGGTAAGCATGTTGCTGGGGAGAGCGACGCCGATGCTGCAGACTCCCTCGGCGATTCTACTAGCCGTGGCTTTGTGGATGCATTGATCCCGTATTCGCACACGCGCTCTGAGGCAATGCAATTGGAACATTTCGGATGGCTTTCATTGCACTGCAAAACCTCCGTGAGTCTGTGAGCGAATAGGAGGACGGGAGCCGGTGGGAGAGACTAGACCTTTATATGGCGGCGCTTGCACTCGAGGCATCCATTCCTGGATTTTTTGTGCGACCTCCGAGGCATTGTGAACAAAGCAAGGCAGCTTCGCGCAACAAGCCTATGAAGATTCAGAGATGACGAAATTGTCTTGCAAGCGAGATTGCCGACTGTCCAAGTACGTGGATCGAACTTGATCGCCAGAATGGGTGCCAAGTCTGCCGAGCTATACGGAGTTACGGACTCGCGAATAGGTCAGTCGGCATGAGCGGAGAGGTATATGCGCGTGAAAGTCTGCCAACACGAGGAGAACGAAACATCAAATTCGCCATCTCCAGCGACACCGGACCGAATCAGTAGCGGTGCCTCGTTCACGGCCAGCCATGGGCGAAGGCGATAAATCGGGCCCATACGCGTATGCACTGACCACCTTGTCTTTCTGCGCCACAAACTAAAAGTTGAAACCCACCAACTACCAATCTCCAGAGGCTCCACTCTTTGCGTCGTTGAACTAGGTAGTGGATACACTGGATACGCGTATCGCTGGACATCACGAAAAGATGAAAGAGAGGATGAGGAAGGCGAGGATCCATGCACGGGTCCTTCTCTGATGTGTCGTTTTCTCACCTTTTTCTTGGGGTTTTTGACTCGAAGAGATGCGAAAATGTGATCCGCGGTCATAGGTTGTTCCCGTGCGTGTTGATATAAATATCCTAACCCCGTTTGGATATACAGTCAGACAATCTTTCACCGGCTTCATTGAAACGCTCTTCACCGTACCGTGTCAAAAGCTGCCAGCCAGGGCAGCCAAAATTCAGCAATTCATCATGGTCAACCTAGAACCATATGGTGGGAATTACTATCTATGGCAATATATCCCGTCCATTCCAGCAGCGGCCATATTTTGTGTACTCTTCAGCGGCATGACTGCTTTCCACTGTTGGAAAGCATGGCAAACGCGAGCGAGGTTTTGTATACCCTTTATCATTGGAGGGATATGTAAGTGAAGTCGCTCCGAAAGTCCTGACATGTTCATGACAAAAGCTAATCGCGTTCCGGAATACCTTCAGTCGAGATTGTGGGTTACATCGGCCGAATTCTCGCGCATGACCAGACAGGGCAGCTTGGACCCTACATCATGCAAAGTATTTGCATTCTTCTTGCACCGGTCCTTTTTGCGGCTTCGGTGTACATGGTCCTTGGACGCCTCATTCGCAGTATAGGAGCCGACGAGCACTCGATCATCCCTGTCAGGTGGCTCACAAGGACATTTGTCTCAAGCGACATCATTTGCTTCCTTGTTCAAGGTTCCGGGTCGGGTCTCATGGCGATGGGATCCAGTGCGAGCATGGGCAAATCAATTGTCCTGGCGGGACTCGCGATACAAGTCCTCATGTTTGGCCTGTTCATTGTCGTCTCGTTCGAATTTGAGCGGCGTCTCAATCGTACGGCCAGCGTCGGCAGATTCGATATCAGCGTCCAGTGGAAGATTCATCTGCGCGTCCTGAACGTGGTGTGCGCTTTGATCCTGGTGCGATCCGTGTTCAGAGTGATCGAATATGCGCTTGGAAACGATGGCTACCTACTCAGTCACGAATGGTCAATGTATATCTTCGACTCGGTCCCCATGACTGCTGTGATGGCCCTATGGGCAAAGTGGCATCCGGGAATATTTCGTGGTTCGAAGTCACGCGTCGATCACGATCAAGAATGGGAGATGAGGTCTGATGGGTTGGAGAGTGCCAACGAACGATCCGTTTGGGGACAAACCAAGGATGTCAAACAGAATACAGGCCCTCATCTCAATTCACCTTGATCTGATCTCATTTACTGCCATGATCATTGGGTGGGCTAGCCAGGGCTTCTCTGCAGATATGAGCCCAGCTGCCTTTGCATAAACAGCCCTTTGTGCTCTGGGCCAGTATCGCACGATCACGGAGTGAGATTTCCGACTTGTACGTCTGTCCACGACCTGTGCGACTCAATTTTCATTTCTGTCGCGGTCGAGGATTCTTGTCGGATTTACGTCTCGAGTTATCAGAATCTTCATGATCCACCCGAAGCCGAGAAAGAAGACTGAGTGTACAACACTCCACGAATGTCAAGATTTCATACGGACACTTCAATGTTGCGGTAATCCAGAATGAACAAAAACTACTAGCACCCTACAAGTCGACTTGAACATGCGTGTATTTCGCGCATCGCCCGCCACATGTCTGTTTCGTTTGTACCATCAATATATAGTACGATCACCGCAGCTTTAACACCATCAGTCTTTGCGTCAGCACATCTTTTATATTAACGAATTGATGGGAGCCTGATTTAAGACACCCCGTAGAACACAGTGCAGTTGCACTGACACACTCTCTCATCCCAAAACGACATTCTTATTAAGACTATCTCCCGTCCCAAATCCATGAGCTCCGAAATAGACCCGATGAAAAGGTTAGTACCCAACTATACCTACTCCGTAGTCTGGATTCAGTCTGGTTCAAATTGAGAACCTATGTAGTTTATGGGCATTGATACTTAGTTCTCATCTGACCATGACTTCCTGGTGGGTCTTATCGAAAGCCTGGCAGTGATACTATGGATCCCACACTTCCTGACTCACGTATCCCAAGCACCAGTCCTTCGTAATCCGGTGTTGACAGGCCGCACTTCCTGTGTGCCTCATCATCTTATCGCATGCGAGCGGGAGCCTCGATGACACGAGACCTCCCCCACCCTCCCGCAAGGGTCTTATCGCCGGTCTCTTGTCCACAGTCTAGTCCACACAGTCTGGCTCGCACGGATCCAACCATCTTTCTTTTTATTCACCGTCCCCCAACGGCAGGACAGAGGAGGAGCACCGATCAAAGGACCCGTCTAGACGAACTTTCGGCATTTTCGTCTGTCTGCGATCTGAAAGCAGGCTTGCGGCTGCGATCACTGCGAGATCGGACCTCGAGTGACTGAAGGACTCTTCGAGTCCCCCCGGCCGTAATCTGAAGTCCGACCGATTTCAGTTTCAGGCCGCTTTCCCGCCTTATCTCGGCTTCAGTCCGCAACCGCCTCAACTGGTGAAAATGACGCCAGCGCCAGAGACCTCCGGGCCTCAGGTCCTCGGAGTAGGTCGGCGGACGTTGGGCATGGCGTTGCTTTTGCTCGTGGTGGTTCTATGGACAGCCTCGAATTTCATGGGAAGCGTAAGTTTGGACTGTGGTATCCCTTGGATGTGTGACTCAAACGGTATCCTCGGCTTGAGATCGGTGCAAGATGTGGAGAGATTCTAATCCAGTCCATCCATGTCTAGACTATCTTTGCCGACAATACATACCCCAAGCCTTTCTTCGTGACCTACATCAATACGTCGCTGTTCACACTGCCGTTCTTCAGCGCCATTATCTCAAGGACATGGGGCCTTTGGCGGAGCAACCAATTGTCGCAAGTCGATTCCTTCCAGAGCCTGCTTCAACACTGGGATACCTATACCTCCAAACACGAAGAGCGGGATATACTGCGATCGCCTTGCTTTGATGATGAGCAGGAGGATCGGGACTCGTCTTACATGCGGCCGAAGATGCAGGGTGACGGTGCGAAGCTGGGGTTGCGAGCGACAGCCAAGCTCAGCTTGGAGTTCTGTCTCTTATGGGTATGTGTGAACAGGAGACGAGAGGGGGTCAACTCTACACTGTTCCTTGACTGACTCGCGATAGTTTGTTGTACGTCATACTTTGAGGAAACTCGGCATTGCCAA
Organism: Penicillium ucsense; assembly: GCA_014839625.1. Lineage (NCBI taxonomy): Eukaryota > Fungi > Ascomycota > Eurotiomycetes > Eurotiales > Aspergillaceae > Penicillium > Penicillium ucsense. The sequence goes on along the minus strand of WIWV01000001.1, from coordinate 689,241 downwards.
TCGGACCGTGGACTGCTGTTTGAACTAACCACGCAATTCTTGTCCTGATCAGGCGAACTATTTTGCCATGGCCTGTCTGCAGTATACGACCGTTGGAAGCACGACGATTCTGACCTCGACCAGCGGTAAGCCCAATGCCAAATTCTCAACCATTGCTTGATTGTGGCAACGCGCTAAACTCCTGCGTTGGTAGGCGTTTGGACATTGATCTTCGGTGCCATGATTGGCGTGGAACGATTCACCCTCCGCAAGCTACTCGGGGTGATCGCTTCCCTGGTGGGCATCATCCTCATCTCACGTGTCGACTTGTCCAGCACCGACGCGGGGGATGCCACTTCTGTCACCGGCGGAGGAAGTACTTTCCCTCACAAGACCCCCACGGAGATCGCCATTGGTGACGCCATGGCTGCGTTCAGCTCAGTCATGTATGGAATTTATACCATCGTCATGAAGAAACAGGTGGGGGATGAGTCCCGGGTCGATATGTCCATGTTCTTCGGCATGGTCGGGTTCTTCAACTTGATCCTCCTTTGGCCCGGATTCTTCATCTTGCATTGGACCGGCGTCGAGCAATTTGCACTACCCGACACCCAGAGAGTCTGGGTGATCATCCTGGTACGTTGAGCTTATCTATATGTCTGCCAAGAGCCCTCTTTGCCCCTTGCTGCTCAAGATCATCAGCACACGCAACCCAGCAACCATGATGCTGATTCTATTCTCAAACAGGTCAACTCGCTCTCATCCCTCATCTCCGACATTGCCTGGGCCTACGCCATGCTCCTGACCACACCGCTCGTAGTCACAGTCGGTCTCAGCTTGACCATCCCATTATCCCTCGTCGGTCAAATGTTCCTGCAATCTCAATACGCATCCCCACTGTACTGGCTCGGAGCCACGATCGTCTTCCTCTCCTTCCTGGTCGTCAACCATGAAAGTCAGACGCAGGCCGAAGACGCCGATTACTCGGGTGAGCGCGGGAGACCATCCTCGGGTGAATATGAAAGTATACCACGCGAGGAATAGATCTGAATAATTTAATAGACTTTCGTTACGAGACCAGTGAATATGCTGAATACAACAGATTGATTGCACCCAAACTGCCCATGTTTTTTTTTCCTTTTCGGGTTCTTTCTATTTTTATTTTTCTGTTCTCGCTCTCCGCGCATGAGAATGGTTTGCAGGGTCTAGAATTCGATAATTCGATGGGTACCTTGCATAACTACCACGTCGGCCAAGCAAACACTACCACATTTTCGAGACCCACCTGTCTCAATGGTGAGGTTGGACAAGACATCGCTCGACGTGGTACCCTAGAAGCGTTCAAATGTTTGGTTCTCAGCAACACCTGCGCTTGATTTCGTTGGCATTGTTGGCGTCGTTGGCGTTCTGGTTGGCTAGTATTTGCAGTCGCCTTGTAAATTTAAGTACGTACTTCTCGAGAAAAGCTGCAGTGTCTCCATATGTGTATTGGTAAAACATATTTCCAGGTCTAATTACAATCGTGCGGGAGAGAATAGAACAACCACCAGGGCTAGTCATCGGCACCAATGAGCAACAAGTCCCAAGTCGGTCAACAAACAGGTACAACAAATACCGCAGGAGCAAGAAAGGAACACAAAGTCACGGGTTTGTCCTCGGCCTCGGGATACTATCAACGAACACGCCATGTTGCGCATGATAGGGGCACCAATGTTCGCATGACACTCTTGAATGGAATAATAAGTATAAGAGCAAAGGGGGTATAATATGCTTAGCGCCGCTAAGCGGAAAGGATTGAGAATGAAGAGCAGAAGAAAAGCAAGAGAAAAGAACTTGTGCAGACACAAGGAATTTCAAATGTTGTTACAAACGCACTGGGGTTTTGAAGGCAGGTCTTCGAAGGCAAATCAACAAGAAAAAAAAAGTCGAGCAACGTTGACATTGAGATCTTGTCCATCGTTGGGACATCTGCATGCAGTCATCCACGTTTTCAGACAGTGGCGGACGGCATAGTCTCGAGCTTTTTCCGTGCGACGATGATACTTTTCAACGCGCCAAGCCACCGTGCCAGGGACTCTTCATCGCCAGCGCATAGGCGATAGGTCTTTTCCACACAGATGATTTGCATGCAGAAATTCTTGGATCGTGACATGGGATCCACTTCTGCCGCATCAATCACTTGGGACATCGAGATGATTTTGATGGCCGAGTACTCATGGTCATCTTTATAAAAAGCCAGATTTCTCGGCCGCAAGACGACCCACAGTCGTTTCCACTGCCGCACTGCACCCTTGATCCGGAGGCCCTGCAGATAGCCTTGACAGATGACTCGCTCAGGGTCTCGCAGGATGGCCGAGTCGGCTTGGCGAGGGATGTCTCGAGGCAGAGAAGCAACAGGCTTGTCCTCGGGTGCTGAGAGAGACAAAGTGTGAATGGAAGGCATGGAGCGCAGGCGACTATTTCGCGCCGGAGAGGGTCCATTGTCCGACAGCTCCGAGTAGGATGTGATTTCATTGCCCGAATATTCCTGGGTGTAAGGCGGTTTGCGGGCCCCGATCCCGTGGCTCCCGCCGGCGCCGGGGTACACTCCGTGACTGGTCTCCGACGAGCTGGCCTTCATATTCCTGTTGATCCCCCGACCATCAATGTCCGAAGGCTCCGTTGTATCATCGACTAGATGTTTCTGGATGATAGGCGGATTTCTCGTGCTCGACAATGCCAGGAAAGCGGCTTCGTCCTCGTCGGTGGGCGCTTCGTGGCGGATGCGACTGATCCAGTCTTCCGCGTCACGCTCCGACCGAGCCTCGAATCGGTAATTCTTGGAGGGGGTGAAGATGCCAAAGACGTGTTCGCGATTGGAACGAGGAGACCGCACGGGAGCCACGGCCGTGACTTCGGAGAGGGAGATCGAGACACGAAGCCGGGTGGCCTCTTCATCCTTGTAGACGGAGAGCAAATTGGGACGGAGCACAAGATAGGCAGGTTTCCAGGAGGCGCGAAAGACGTGTTTATGTTTCACCCGGCGGAACACTTGGCCTGTCTTGAGGACCCGATCAAATGCGAAACTGCCGTTCTCATTGACGGGAGAGAACGTGTCGATGTTGATTTGGCCATTGCGGGAGGGCGGTGGACAAATCCGAGAGATCATATCAGCGTTTGCCGGCATGGGAATAGTCGCAGGTTTTGTGTTGGGCCCTTCCCATCCCGAGGGACGGGCAACAGCCTGAGTCATTGTTATTTGATGTGGTGATAGTATTAGTAGTAGTACAGGGTTGGCAACGGAGAGTCAACAGAGAAAGAAGACGAGCAAATGAGACGTAGAGGGGAGGGAAGGTGTATGTCCGGGTAGAAGGTGAATGCAGTGTGAAGGCACGAGGACCGAGGAAATCAGGGAACCCTTGCGGATGTTTTGATTGAAGATCGCGACGAAAAGGGGTGGGATAGGACCCCGCGACGGTGCGACCTTCTCCGCTATATGGGAGGTGAAACGACGATGCTTTGGACCTTCCGTCTCAGGGTCTGCGGTGCGGTGAGGGGCTTTGCCGACCGGATCGGGTCCTTGATCACACGCAGGATGGAGCGCGTGGTTTTGTCGGTGCAGCGATATCGTGGTGCGACTGGTGTGCGTGAGTAGTCGGGAGATGGACTGGATGAGTGTGAGAGTCGAGGGAGCTGATCTCAAGATGAAACCCAGAACGGGGCCGGGGCAGTGTGCCGTGTGGTCCTTTTTGAGTTTGGAAGATGGGCCCGGCAGAGATGGTGCAGTAAGTGCCAAGTGGACTCTAACTATTAGTGACCCGCCCAGGCCCCGAGAAGGAGGCAGTTCAACGTGTGATCTCGCGAGTGATGCAGTTCCGGAGTGGTGTAGGTGGTTGAGTGAGATGGGTACCGCAGATGTCGATTCTGCGGCGAAGGGTGCTCATATATACCTGTGTCCTCCAATTAGGCAATTATGATCATCATCACCCGATCGATGTTGGTCGAATTGAGAGGTGAGCGCACAAAGATGACGACAGAGCAGGCGAGAGACCGAAGTGAAACCGCCAGATGACTTTGCTTGGGTCTCTCCGTGTATCGAGCCTCTCCAGAGCCTCGGAGTACTTCGGTGGCAACTGGCAAGTAGTGGAAGTATCGGTACTTGGCAGTGGGCACCCGGGCACTCTACTACGAGTCACTTACTCATGTTCTGCACCCAGTTCTGCAGCTACGGCCGTGCAAGCTACAAAGAGGGTCTATAGGGGCATCACACACATTTCATTGAATCTCAAACGCCACATTCACCAGACTTTGTCAGAAAGCAGAGTACTATATCTCAGGATTCTGTCATCGTTGAAAAGGGTCAATATACTTCAAAGTACATACTAAACATTCGTACCTGTATCGCGGCTCTTATTGATGGTAACTTAGTATCTTTTTCTCACTTGACGATCACGTGGCTACACGCATGAGCCTGCAGAGGTCCAGACCGCCCGATCGCCAGGTCTCGTCCAGTGCGATGGAGGCCTGAAGGATCAGGCCAACGATACTCATCTTCCTCGCCTCAGATAGACATCGATGAGAGATCCATCAAAGGGTGAGGGCCATTCGATCGATATACCAATCACAGACTCACTAAGAGTAAGTACTGCGTCAATCTGTCAACAGGTGCGAAACGTCGTGAGTCAAGTTCCGTGTACTTTGATGGAAGACAAGTGAACCCGGAATCGCCATCGACGTGTGTATCTTGTCTGATGAATCACATCTGGCGTTTCGTGGACCGAATGGAGGATTGAACCGACAACTGTTCTGGAATGTATAGGCAGGTTCCCACAGGTTCCAGGATGGACTTTGATCATCTTCCATCATTACCACTATATCTATTTGTATTTGCGGGGGCAAAGGGCACGGACAGAGATCAGGATATTCCACATTGAAAAAGATTCGGATACGACGGAGTAGCCTTTTTCGCTGAATCTCGCTCGACAAATGGAAAGGTCTCCTGGAAAATTTGATTCAGTCATCACCAACTCGAGGACGCGATGCTCGCTTCACCAACGAGAAAGCTCTCGTAACATCCTGCGCTGTATGACCGATGATCGAGGGACCAAAGTTATATTTCCCACAGCCATTACTATTGAGCGACTGCTGGAGCTCATCTTCAAGGACCCAGTCAAAGGCTGAGTGCTCGTTGGCGTCCAATTCGACCGGGATCTGCTCCGCCGGTACAATCTCGACTGTCCCCTCCGGCGACAGTCGCGTTGCCTCGTGAATCTCCACAATAAAGTTGTACTTGGCGATGCGGATCCCTCGCCGCGCATGAAACCAAACATGGACAGAAGTGAGTTCCACAATGCGAGAGACGTGGAGACCGGTCTCCTCGACGACTTCACGCACCACGCCATCCAACAGGGTTCGATCCTCGTGCGGCTCGGCTGCACCACCAGGCCCTTCCCAGCAGCCCGGCATGGAATCAGTCATAGCCCTTTGGATCAGCAAGACCCGGGGCATTGAGCTATTGTCGGCCTGGGGTGCAGGATGGGCAAAGATGTAGCCGCCCACGCCAAATGCGTCGAACTCGCGTCGGGCCGCAGCAAATTCCCCAAAAGGCACGTTCAAGTACTCCAGGTGAGGAGCGACAGAATATGGATAAGCCATTTAGGAGTAGTGTCTCAATATTGGAAGAGTCTTCTCAAGGAGCTTCAAGCTCAAATGAGAGTTGTTGTTGAGATATGGAGCACGGCTTATCTTGGGATCTTGTAGCCGTCAGGGATCTCGGCCCGAAGGTTGACGGAGCCCGGTCAGGGTTCGCAACAACACGCGCAGATACCCAAAAAGATCGATAGTATGATCGCGCGATGAATTAAAATCACCAGAATGATTTACGAAAGGGGACATCACTAGCAGGGATATTTCTATCATTCGTGTAAAATGAACATACGACCTATTAGTATCTAAGGTAGTCCTGGTACTTACCTAGTAATCCTACTCCTAGTAACTTCCTAATCTCTAAGGTACCTAGTACTAGCCCGACTGGGGAACCAAGCCCCGAAGTCACGGGATTTACAGTAGGCTAAGCTGATAAGCATTGACAAAGATCACATGACAGACAGGGGTCACCAAGCCAGAAACGGATTGACCCAACAGCCTGACATGGAAAGATTACTACGGCAAAATACAATACAGTAGCACGCTATCTTATATCTATTCACATCTTAAATACTAAGAAAAAAGTAATGAGCATCGGACTTCATCTAGTGAGAAAATACGAGATTAGCACTAGTCATACTCCCAAAAGGTCAACATAGGACTCAACATTGAGCACTAGGGCAGTACGAACTGGGGCCAAAGTACCTAGGAAGAACATACCTATGTAGCCACTGGCCAGTATCAACATTCAACATTGCTACTATAGTTGTAAGAACTAAGAAGTAAGTACTCTTTAGTCTGTTTGCAGTGTAAATTACAAGTTTACAGCTGACAAGTACCATGAATACGAGACTGTGAGCCTGTGAGCCTGTGAGATCAACATGGTAACATCCAGCATTGACTGCGGAAGACAGCTGAAGTCACTGGACCGCCACGTAATGTCAACCGCTCGAAGAAGCGACCCGTTTCCCCCACCCCAAAAAAAAGGACCAGACCATCGAACAATCTGGCGCTTGCGCCTCCCTAGTCTTGGCACTGACTTCACCCCATCCCCGTTCCGGCCCCGACTCGATCTCTGTCCTTTTCCATTCTCTCCGACGAGAAAAAAAAACCCACCCCTCTCCTTTCACCTTCATCCTCATCTACTGATGTCCTCCACTCCATCTCTGTGGATCTTCCTTTGAACCACAGGTTTTGTTCATTGCCTCCCGGCTCCCTTCCCGTTCGCCATCACGGCATCGTGTGGAGGACAGTAAAGGGAAGGAAAGGAGGCACACCTCCGGTCATTCGTTTTCCCCCCTATTGGCACAGGTCCCGATCGTACTCGGCCCGCCTCGTGCTCTAATCACTTGACGAGTCTCGGTCTAGCTGTTTATACCGACGACTGGGTGTCCGTGGAAGAGGGATCCTACATCCGAGACCGCACCTCACTTCGTCGCCCACGGTCATCTCCTAATCATATCGCTCGGGCGCCTCTCACGATTCTCGTCTCTCCTGCCTCGGGTCCGTTGAATTGACCACCGCGGGGTCTTCGACGTGTACCTTACATCGCAATCATGAGTTTTATTCAGCGCCTAACGAAACGGCTGCCCACCGCGCCGAGCCTCCCACTTGATGACACTCCTCGCGAAAAGGGTCGAGCTTCGTCGCGCTTCGCCTTTTTCCGCCGTCGCATTCGACTGAAGGGCAACTCGTCCATTTCTATACCCCTGGGATTTGTTTTACTATTTCCATGCCTTGTAATTGTGTTCATCCTCCTATTGTTCGTCCGACACCCTTCTTCGCCGGGTGGTATTTTAATTCCGGCGGGCACACCGCCATCGATTCGGTATGTTTTTTTGCTCTTCTCGAACCCGGGCTCGAGACCTCAATGGAAGCGTGGGACTCGGTGCTGACGATTTGACTGTGCTGCGGATAGAAAAATCAGCGAAAAGTATGACAAGGTCTTCGCGACCGGCTGTCTGCCCATCGATCAAGCCCGCATCGACAGTGAACCGCGTGCCAATGCTGCCTTTGTCGTCCTCGCGCGGAATAAGGAATTGGACGGCGTTATCCAGTCGCTCAAGTCTATCGAGCGTCACTTCAATCGCTGGTACCACTACCCTTACGTCTTCTTGAACGACGGCGACTTTGACGACAAATTCATGGCCACCGTGAAGAATTACACGAGTGCACCCGTGGAGTTTGGCAAGATCGAAAATTCCATGTGGGGTTTCCCCGATTGGGTGGATCATGAGGTCGCCAAGGAAGGTATTCGCAAACAAGGCGACGCTGCTATCATGTACGGTGGTATGGAAAGTTATCATCACATGTGCCGCTTCTACTCCGGGTGAGTCGCAACAGCCCTTCCTTCGATCAGTACCGTCCGCTGACAATCCTCGCAGACACTTCTACAAGCATCCTCTCCTGATGAAATACGAGTGGTACTGGCGTCTGGAGCCCGAGATCAAGTACTTCTGTGACATCACCTAGTAAGTACACGTCTAGACGCTTGCCTCCTCTTTTTGGCCTTTCAGACTGAAATGCTGACCTTCATGTCCAGTGATCCGTTCATCAAGATGGCTGAGGCGAACAAGACCTACGGCTTCACCATTGCCGTCAAGGAGCTTCGTGAAACGGTTCCCAACATCTGGCGCTACGCAGCCGCGTACAAGCGCAAATACAACCTCAAGTCCAAGGGCCTGTGGGAGATGTTCGTTGAACGCCCGGAGGAGCCCGAGACTCCACCAGAGGAGAAGAAGCAGGACAAGCTACCCGACGAAATCCTCCTCACCGAGCCCGGTGACAAGAACCTCGATGATATTGACCCTGAAGCCATGGAGGGCGAAAGCTACAACATGTGCCATTTCTGGAGTAACTTTGAGATTGCACGCCTGGATTGGTTCCGGAGCAAGGCCTATGAGGACTTCTTCAACATGATGGATCGAAGTGGTGGTTTCTGGAATGAACGCGTAAGTGAACCTGACAACCTGGGAATGACGTCTGCGAGGATGTAATCACTAATCAACACTCGCTCTCGAATCTGTAGTGGGGTGATGCTCCCATTCACTCTTTGGCTGCTGGTGCCCTTCTTTCGCCTGCTGATATTCATTATTTCCGTGACTTTGGTTATCGGCACACTACCATCCAGCATTGCCCTGCCAACGCTCCCGCCCGACAACTCCCTCGTGAGCCCTATCTCGAAAAGACCACCGACGACGAGAAGAAGCGAATTGAAGAGGATGAGTATTGGGCCAACCCGGATCCCGTCAAGGAGAACGGCGTTGGATGCCGGTGTCGCTGTGACACCGACATTGTGGATGTCGAGGGCAAGCAAGGCAGCTGTCTGAACGAGTGGGTCGAAGTGGCGGGCGGCTGGTCTTCGCCATGAGACAAGCGCTCGTAGGCAATGCATGAAACTCAGCGTGTGCTGTATCATCTTATGGCCCGTTCTTTCAACTGTCGTGGAAACGGCATCGAGGCTTCTGAAACACGTACTAGAATTTGTGAAAAGCCTGCGCATCATGTTGAGTTTCTCTTTTCTTTTTGTATGTGGCGTTCAGAGGATTTGACGGCTTCTTTCTCACGTTGGAGCGTGGCATGACCCAACCAGGCCATCGATCATGTTGATAAACCCCTTTTCAGCGTGTTGTCTCTTGTCGCGGAGATCAGCTCGACTCTCAGCTCGACTCTTACTCATTGTGTATTTTTGATTGAGCTCGTTTGTTGTGATATCAATGCAGGGTGCCCATTCTACACGGCCCCTGGCTGCATTCAATTTGCAGTACTCGACAGTCTTAGCCAACATGTATACCATACCATATACCATCTACGGGCTGCTCGCCCTTTCCTCTATAGATCGTGTCCTCGCATTCTCCTGCGTAGTCCTATTCCTCAGATCAAGATCAATTGCACGAAGGTCTAAATAGCACACGATAACATCCGGCTTCTAGTTGATCCCTCCTCTCACATGGCTTTTTGATGTTCTTCACGTCTCGACCTGCGCGCGCTCTGTGGAGTTACACAAAATGGTTCAGTACAAGGTTCACATAGGCATTCTTACAAATCTGGAACAAGCTTTTCGGAAAAGAATGGAGATACAAAACTGCTGTCTGTTGCCATCGGTGGGCGCATACTTTTCTGATCTTTCTGTATTATCATGGATCGCTTCTCTCGATTTACGAACCCGAAGATTCACCGATATTCGAGATGTGAGCCGTGAGCGAAAGTGTGGATTCAGTTGTTGAAATGCCACCTACAGGGCATTCGACCAATGGCTAAGGAGAATGATGCCTCAACTTGGAGTGATCTCGATTAATTTCTCATTGTGTTGATGCAATGCTATCCTTTTCCGTTGCGAATTACCCGAAACATGTCGAACCCGGCTATTTGTTTTGCTCAAAGTGCAAGTGCAAGAGGCGAATTACGAGGGAGGATCGGCACCCCTCACGGTCCACGGAAGAACGCGATGAAGGACGCGGAGAAGGCGTATCTGCTGTAACGGTAACATTGCATCATGGCAATACTTCAGGGCTTTCTCCTGTTGCATCACGGGGATTGTTAGGGAGCAATTGATACAAAGATAAGAAGGAGATCGGACTGAGGGGGTGGGAAATGTTTGGGAGTATTGATAAGAGTTTTGAAAAAGCACATGTCAAAGACGCCTGTCATCTGATCAAATCAAAAAGTCACAAGACTCGGCGTTCAGACACATTGTCCAGTCTGCGAAAATAAATCGCAACAGCATGCCTTGGCCGCTCTTCTTCATCCTCGCTGTAGCCACAGCGTTCAACAATCCTCCCGGGGTGGACATTTGGTGCGGTAAAGCCTATCGAGCGACGTAAGTAGCCCATCAATTGTTGGAAGATCTTTGAATCACGGGCAAGAATGTAAAGCTAAGCTTGGGATTGCCAGCAACGCCTCGTTCGAGCCTGGGGGTTGGCTAGAGCAGCCTGCTCGATCCGCGGTGCCCCTTCTGGATCTGCGCATTCGACCTCGAATGAATTTGTATACTGCCGACGATGATCGGGGTGCTTTAGTTATTGACGCGGCAATTTCTCATCTTCGCGGACAGCCGCTCAGCGGAGAGCCCTTCGACACGTCCGAGCCCCAATCTCGCAAGCTCAGATTGGAGGTTTCTGTCGACGGGACAGCCGTGCGATTGGAGCATGTCGTGACCGTCGATTCGACATCGGTCGAGCTGGACTTTCCTCTTTGCGATCTCGAACCGCGGTTCCAGCCATGGAATGTCTCTCTCAAAGCCATCCAAGGCAATCAGGTCTTGATAGCTCGCACCCAGGTGTATCGGCTTCCCGATCGAACTGACGGGGGCAGTGTGACGAAGATCGACAGTCTCCACGGCGGACTGATGGTTCGAAACAGTTCTTCGTCCCCAGCATCTTGGGTTCCACTTCTGCCATACTCCTTCTACGTGAGTTGGGACGGGTGGCTTGAAAAGTCGTTGGACAATGTGCAGAACTTTAAGGATCAAGGATACAACATTATTCACATTGTTCCCAATGCTGGACTCGCCAATCAAGCTTTCAATTTCACCGAATTGAACCTCTTCCTCGACAAATGCGATGAGGTCGGTCTCTGGGTGATGTACGACATGCGTTGGACGTACAAGAACCTGACTTCAGTGCGTGAGCAAGTGAACATGCTCAACGCGCGAAAATCACTCTTGCTGTGGTACACGGGTGATGAGCCAGATGGCCAGAGCGATCCACTGGATGCGACCAAGATCACGTATGACTTGATCAAGTCGATTGATCCGTGGCATCCGGTGTCTCTGGTTCTCAACTGCTATAACTTCTACTACGAGGAATACTCATCCGGTGCCGATATCATCCTATCGGACGTGTATCCGCTCGCAGTCAACACGAGCTGGTCAACCGTCTACGACACGCCCTGCAACACCACGTATGGCTGCTGCGGCTGCGATGACTGTGAAGGCAATCTGCAAGATATCTCCGTGCGCCTCGACCGTTTCTCCGAATATCAATCCTGGGTGTCCTCTGTCCCAAAGCCGCTCTGGGGGGTGCCCATGGCTTTTGGAAATGAGACCTTCTGGTCGCGTTATCCGACGGCGGACGAGGAAGTCAGCATGACTATGCTCAGTCTCAACCACAATGCCAAGGGGATCGTGATGTGGGACTATCCGACAACCGCGGAACTGGCGCAAGTTACCAGTCGATTGAGTCGGGTTTTGACCGGTGAACCAGTCTCGAGATTCTTGCTCGGTGCGCCAACAGTCCCATTACATGCGACAGGACACCCAAATATGGATATTGCAAGTTGGAGAGTTGGCTCGCAGATGCTTGTGAGCGTTGTGTCCCTGCAGAGCACCTCGTGGGAGGCGCAGGTTACGGTTCCGTTGCCCGCAGGGGCTCGTGCGGTAAGCCGAGTTCTTTGGGGGTCCAAAGAGTGGGGATTGAGCGGAGGATGCCTCAGTAAGAAGGGTGGGCGGGGATTAGAAACGGATCTGATTGTTGTTGATTTTTGATCGTCGCTGCGGAGCCTGGACCGACAGCAAGCGGATAAGACTCCAGCAACGACCTTGACGGTCAACTTACAGTTTGGGGCACATGTCTGAGCACAAGAAAAAAGAAAAAAAAAACTCTCAGCTGACAGGAGAGCCCTACCAACCGCTAGGTAGGCTTGTCAGCCAGAAAACCCCTAAAGTGTTGGAACTAAACGAGTCCGAACTGGAGAGTCCAGAAACCGTTCTCGATTTGGAGTCGAATACGAATTGCCACATGCGGCAAGCTTTCGCTTCGGGAAAATGGGGCCAAATCCATTCTCGCTCTTCCCTCTTTGTGCTCCCTGTATGGCGATGCGCCGCGTACTACTGTGTGAATGCTCAGCTATCGAATGATTTCTTCTTAGTCAAACTTGCTGGCGGTAGAAATGATTTTTTTTTTCATGGATCTTTCACTTCTGCAAGGTTTCTCATCGCGATGAGATGGAGATCGTTCCTGGTGGAAGCGCTTCTGTCGGCCGCTGGAGGCCTGGACCGCTTCCGCCCGACTATACGAATATGCAACTCTTGTTGACACCCAAAACAGACTTTACTTTTTTGAGTTTGATCTCCGGTCGCTGCGACCGTTTTCGCCCTCGACGTTTGTGGGCACGTGAGCAAAATCCTTTCGCGATAACGCCTCTTCTCTCTGTCCTTGCACTCTTATGCGATCGACCATTCCAGGTGCAGTGGAGAAGGCCATGGGTAACAGGATCAATAGGCACTCAGAAATCCTCCCTCGGCTGCAGAGTTCATTTCGGCAGTATTGCGCAGCTCGTCTCATTCGCTGTGGCAACGCCATCGGTGTCTGTCGGCTGTATGAAGCTTAACTATTTAGAGTTATCGCGCCGTTTGCGCTCGACGAGGCACCAGAGATTGTCAATCTGCGGCCTATCGAGAGGTCAGCTCGCTTATCGGGGGATCCACCCGTCTCACTCTGGCGCGTGCTCACTTACCCCTTTTGGGGCAGGAAAATGTCACTGCCGCTGGTTCACTAGTGCTTTGCACCACACTACTGACTACTGCAGTTTGCACGCGGGATGTCGAGGGAGCAGAAAAGAAAAGGTTATAAATACAGGCATTGTTGACTTACCTCGAGGGCGGTTTTGTTTCTTTTTTTTTTGAACAATCAACCAAGTTTTGTTGCTGTTATTTCTGGAGACCATCTAAATCTTCACTACCCTATCTTCCAGAAATGGCAACCGCCACCACTACAAGTGCTCTCATCGTGCTGAAAGGCGAAAAACCCCCATCCACTCCTCTCGAGGTGATCAACTTTGTTGGCTTCCTCCAAAAAGACGCCCTTGAACTGTCCAAGCTTCTCCGATCATGTCAGGATCCAGGATCATTCTACCTGGATCTGTCAGGCCAGACAAAGTATTTCAATGGCAAATCATACCTTGACGCGATTCGCAAAATTTACCGCCAGCGTAAAGCGTATCTCTCTCAATCCGCCGACGTGCGTGACCAGGAGAAATGCCCGGCAACGAGCTACACCGATTCCAGCTCGGGCTCGTTCGTCTCCAACGAGTCGTCCTACATCTCCGACAGCTCTTTCCAAGAAGACGATCTGGTCTCGACGCTGGACGATGAGACTCTCGACTTTGTCAAAGAGTATACCCACGCCATAGCCCACCGTCTCATCCGTACCCTCTCTCCATTCATCGGCAACGAGAAAGTCCGTCAACATATCAGCTCGCTTCACGCAGACAACGATCTGTCGAACTCGGAAATGACCCTAGACGAGCTCGTCTGCTCCTCGGAAGAAGAGCGCGACGAGTCCCCCGTGGGCGGCTTCGTCGACGGTAGTTCCATGACGCTACGATACTGCGAGGAAGAAGTGTTGGAATACTGGGACTCGGAGACCGATGGGTGGGCGAGCATTGCGCCGCGTGAGGACTGTCTGGTTGTGAATGTAGGCGATGTCTTGCGTGCTGCTAGCAGAGATCAGTTTCAGAGTCCGCTTTATCGCGTCAGACATGCCGAAGCGGGGAGACTTCGTGGGGCGAAGATGGCGAGTCGGCGGGTTTGTGTCACACACCATTTGTGGCCGATGGAGTGAGGAGGATCGTGCTGTGCGATGGATGGAATGATGACTGGATAGCATATTGGAATTTGTGCTTGTTTTTGCATAGATGTTGGAATAGCCTGCATATTTTAATGATAACGACTTGAATAATTGAAATGTTATTTTTTTTTCCATTTCTGATCTAGTACCATCCCGATTCTAAAAAGAGAAAAGTAAATTGGCAGGCAAACTTTGGGGAGAACAAAAGAAGAGGAAGAAGAGGAAGAAGAGGAAGAAGAGGAAGAAGAGGAAGAAGAGGAAGAAGAGGAAGAAGAGGAAGAAGAGGAAGAAAACCCCTCAGCAAGGCAAAAGCAAAAGGTATCCGCAGTCATAAGGAAACATCACGAACCACTCCAGATCGACGCCCACGTCAACGGAGATGGTGAGCGTCACGAAGATGCTGCTTCAGAGTATCCGCCCGATTACATCTCTTCTCACAATACGGACACGGATGAGCCTTGGGGTTGATGTGGATCTTTTCGACATGGCGTTTGAGAGTAGTCGCTCGACTGAAAGTTCCCCTGTATTGACAACCTTCCCACGTACAGTACCACACTCGGACCGGTGTCGATAGATCGCTTCTTCAGGGATGGCGTCAGCATTTTCCGCAGCTGGATGTTGAGAACAACATGCGAAGCCAAGCGGCAACGTACCGAGACTGGGGGAATTTCGGCCTCAACTGTGGCTGCTCGACGGGATTGGACGTTGATGGTTGTTTCTGATCAGGGCATCTGATACCGGCTGTCTCTGAGGAGGTCATGAAATGACTCTTCATTCCGATGTAACTGGGGACCTGTGCATCGCGACGGGAGTCTGTCAGAGGTTGGATTTCTTGAAGAACCCTAGACATCAATATGGAAGTACCTCTTCCAAAGACTTATTCGCAGCCAGTATCAACTGGGTATTCATCTCCGCGTCTCTGTGAATATCTGCGATGCAGTCGAGGCCAGATGAGTGAATGAGGTCCGGGATAAAGGTCGATTCATTCTCGCTAATATCGGGTGAAGCTCCCAACTGTGGTCTTGCTTCATTCTCGAGATACAAATGGAAGCTTTCAGATAATGAGGCTTGGGTCGAGGGACTGAGTGAATAGTATGAATGATCATTGTCGCAAGACATGACCTCTGTCTGACTGCCGAGCTCGTACCACATGTATGTATCGACTGCCCGAGACATGATTGCTTGAAAGGCGCCGTCTGAGTCGTTTGAAGAGTCGAGTCTGGTAGCAACAAAAAGACTTTGTCTTTCCCAGAAGGGAGCTTAATGATGATCAGGCAAATTCATGAGATTGTCGAGAAGGCCTCAAGCATTTATGATGACCTTTCTGGCGTCTTTCCAAAGACACAAGGAGAGGCCATAATACCATAACATTGGCGGCAAAAGTTCGTGCACCGGCCGAAAGTATCCAGGAACTGCAGGTCAGCGAACCGAGCCTACTGCAGATCCTAACACCCGACCCTTCCTGACATATGCGGGAGGCCTAATTCACAAACCTATCCGGGAGCCATCATGGCCCTGGGCTGTGACTAGACTGAGAAGCCCGCGTCAATTCAGCGATCAACGCACACATCCTAGAGACGGAGATCTTCGGGGCAATCAAAAGCACGGGCACCTCCAGCAGCATACCTCGCCAATTTCGACGCAGCGCGCGCGCGCGTCGCCCAACACGGCGCATCTCACCCACTTAGTCTCGTCCAATGTCCAATGGGCAAAGGAGGGGAAGCCGGAAGTTGTTGTCCGGCATGAAATTTCCCGTTCGCAAGGCGCTCTGACAGCGCTTCTCTTATTGAATGCCGCGCTCGACATGCTTTTGGATTTACGTCACACTGGTCGAGTCTGGTGCCGGTGGTCCACTGACATGGATTGCAGTTGATGCACATTGGACTAGTCCATCAGACGATCATAATTGATGACTTTGGTTTCAGGGGGTTCACGGTGGTCCAGATTGACCAGCGTCTGTCCATTCAGCCGTCAGGTTAGAGTCTTTATACTGCTCTCCCGGGTCTCCGGATAGAAACGTTTCTTTTTTCTAAGGCGTCTGATGTGTGAAATGAAATAAGAATTTCCAGCACCATGGGATCGGGTCTGTCGAAGGGGAATCCCACCAGACGGGAAGACTGGGTAACTACTCCGCACTCTTGGGTCAGGTACATTTCGCGGTGAACCGCTTGGGTACTTTTGTCGCTGCCCGTGCGCAAGGGCAACTTTGACTGTGCAATGTTCATCCCCAAGCGTACACTACAGTGCAAACCGCCAAAGGGTACGCCAAAGGGGACGGAGCCGCTTCTCTGCTTTGCATGAACTCAAAGCCGCACCCTCGAGCGCAAGTTGCTTCTTCATCATGACGCGACACTGGCAGACCATGTGACTCACCCGGCACGCTACCTACCAGTATACAATACAGTCCAGAGAATGACATTGTGAGCACTGGGTACCAAGTATAGTCGCACCCATATCCCCGGGGACGCGAAAAGGAGTACTAAATCCAGCCTAGACAAGTTCTGAACTCGACCGAGGGACAAATATCGGATTGGCTGAATGGTGGATTTTGCTTTTTTTTTTTCATGCATCATCGTGGCGTATGGCAACGAGTCTCGCTGGTCAAAGTACGACTTGATGATCGCCAGAATTCAGTCCGCTTTTGTCTCTCAGGGTGCCCGAACGTGCCCGAGAATGGCGGATCGTCTCTGGTGAGTACAAGTAACCTGGGAGTACCATATACATTGGAATCAACTTCCCACTTGAGATGATCCGCAGCATGAAGCCGCAAATCACGAGCGACGACCGGATCGAAAGATACTTGTCCAAGATGTGCCTCGATGTGCCTCGATGTTTCAATCTGCATCCAGCTTAGCGTGGTTGCCTTGCTGAGGTTCACTTGGACTTTTGGGAGGGGATGGACGATAAACACGACATCTGGAGGTGACTGCATGGCTGTACATTCCACGGACTGTAGTTCCCATCACTCGCATGATAGGGTGACTCGCAAGGAGCAGCCATCATGACAGTTCTTTTCTCGTGTTGCATGTCACCCTGTCACCTGTCATGTATCGAGCATTTCCATTGACCCTTATCTCTGCCCCGAGACTGTGGCATGGCTCGATTTTATGATGTTGTAGCGAGATGTGGAAACTATGTGTCCTGCATTTTCTAGGCTGAAAATTAGATTCTTGACTGGAAACCTGGATAACGAGCGTGGTTCGGCCTGTGTTGACGTTCCAAAACGTAGGTAGGAATGGATGTGGTCATATACTCGCATTGACCCCAGCAGAGAGGCTCAGAGCACCCACGGGCACTCACGATAATTGGCGTAGTCAGCTGAAGGACACCATACCTACGACCTATGCCTGTACTCGTCAGACAGCGGGGCAGGTATCTTTGCTTCCTGGTGCAGGAGAAGAACTCTAACTGAGTCAGGCCCATCCGCCATCCAAGTGAATCCCGGGTGTACAATGATGAAAGGCACGGTGGTTCGATCTTCAGCTGGATCTAACAAACACCAATCCCCCAAGTTGGCAAGTCTTTGTTTCTCTCAAAGAAGACTCGTACGTCGTGTGGTCCGTTCCGAACTGTACGGAGACTTTCCCGATACACATCGCGTTACCCGGAAAATTGGAAGGATGGTGGACCAGTTCTACTGCTGGCCTTGAACTCTGCCATATGAGCTGAATGATGGACTTGCATACGGCGTAGTCAAAAGGACGGCCGTAAAGGTTGTGTTCTGATCCACTCCGCCAAAGGAAGGACACGGCCACTTCTACGGTGAATCCCGTGCACGCATTTGTCTCCAATTGGAACTTGTCAATCGTGTAAGCGAAGCACAACCTTAGCTGCATTTGCAAATCAAAAGCGGTGGGCCATCTTGTCAAACAAGATGTCTCAAGAGCCATCAGCTTACTACTCGTCCTGGTGATTCGGAATTTCTAGAATTTCAGGGAAAGGACACACTCGAGACAATCTTTCAGGGTACCAGGCGGTCCCAAACTTATGGAAGAATCCAATACCGGCTATATAGCAGGGTTCACAAGCAAAGAAGCCGAGGAAAACTGACCAAGGTGCCTCATACCCGTCGATGAGACCAAAGATCAGCAAAGCTTCAACTTGCGAGACGTCAAACTTGCGGTGCTTTACTTGTATGAGACGGCCACGCTCTGATCCGCGTGCATTGTGAGATCACGGAGGCCTATCAAAGGCGTACCGTCAATAGCGGTGCCTGTTCCAGAATCCACTTGCGTCAGGAGACTAGACTTTAATGACCCGGGTGGTAGACGCTAGCTCATCGAAAAGTAGTTCTAAATCGCTAGCAATGGCATCAATAAGCATGATGAAATAACTTGTATGACTATGCACACTTCTCGTCAAGGTCCGAGTGACTAGTACCATGACGCTATCGGTTGGACCCCAACACGCCTAGATTCAAGTTGAGTGTTTAGCAGAGAAGATGGAAGAATTCAGTGAAGGCCGCAGCGCGATGTTTTCGAAAGCGCCTATTCGGCCCACGGAAGCTCAGGTAGGTGAGGTAGACTCTGAGTTTTCATTCGGGATTGGAGTCTCTTTTCTGCTTGACCGAATTCAGCTGAGTGGGTTGAAAACCATGAGAAGATTTCTCCGAATAATTGCGAGTATCGTGGGTTTCTTCTTGGCCTGGCACTAGCGAGAACCTACCCATTTATTCAGACGATCTAGCCTTGAATAATCTGACGTGCCAGTAAGTTGCCACAGAACTTATATATTCGACCGAGAGGGTAACAGTCGGCGAGTGTATCCATGAAATAGACTGGATCGCAAAGAACCATTACCTTAACATGATGTAGATGCGCCTCTTTTCCATCCCATCTACATATTTCTCTCCAGGTCGCTCACGTGTTGTCCTTCTACCTACCGCATAGCGGCATCACCAGCATCGACATACTCGGAATATGTCAAGATCATCATCGGCTTGGTGTAACGATCTTTGCAACAGATACACGAATACCCACGAGCATGACGTATTGAATCGTGGAACTCGTCTTGGAGGTGACCACGAAATTCAGATTCAGGAGGGCATTGCTTCGCGCCAGCTTGATTGAAATTGAAACTCGGAGGAAGGCCCCGTCATACATTTCATTTTGGCAGTGGTGTTATGTGTTGTCAGATCTTCAAGCAGGAAAACTGGCACGTGATCGCGGATACTATGAAGGCGTAGACGAAAAAGAGAGGAGTTTTTTCCCATGAAACACCTCAGGTCTTTGACTGTACTCAACTCAGCTTCTTTCCACTGTCTACGTTGTCCATACTCAGACCAACATTGAACACTCGGACCGGCGTACGTCTCAACGTATAGACCTGTATATATTTCATCTGATTGGGCTTCTCACCGTTCGTCTGGGATTCACAATGGCGAGTCACTTTGCGGCGTAGGAGCTTCCGCCATGGGCGTGGCCCTCTTCCATTTCGGATGGTCAGCATCGCCGAGAAGGTCAACTTTCCAACTCTGTCTATTGAGTCACCCGAAATACCCGTTGTGGATGGTCATGATGGATAATGTGCTCATCTAAGGGGTCGGGGTAAGCTTTTATCAATACTCACACACTGGGTAGGGTTCAACTGAAGGAGACGAATCGTACTGCGAATCCTGGACCGTCGATGAGCAAAAGCAGAAGATTGAGGGAGACAGAGTCAATGTGATGTGGTGCTAATACTAAATCAGAGAAGGAGGAAGGTTCGCCAGATTCCACCGCAATAGTTAGGAGGTTAATTATTCTCCCCTGGACTCTCACATCAGTAGGTAGTAGATACTAGGTACAGGTCAAACTCGATCCCCAAGGAATTTGAAAATGTAATCAAAGGAAGTCAATGACGTCAATGAGCGTGAAGCCCTGCTTGTATTGTCCAAGCATACATGCTTCCGACGCGATCTTTCACCAGAAAAGATATCGCCTTCAGGAAGAAGCCAGCTTCGACACGAGGAATTGGGTAGCATCCCCGGCATTGGCCACATAAGTGAAGTGGGCTGCGGTGATGATCAATGTCCCGGAGCAGACCAAGTCGCCCACCGCACAGTAGACCTTGACCTTGTCCTTGGGGAAGTTGGAGATCTGTCCATGTTCCTGGAGATTGCGGGTGTAGCCGAAGAGGGCGACACCCTTGATCTTCTCCTGGATATCGTCGGGGAGTCGGGAGATCGCGCCATCGATGACGGCGGTACCCTGACTGTAGCCACCAGCGACAATCTGTGTGTTGGGACACTTCTGCACGGCTTGCTTGAACAGGCCGATAGCCTCATCGATGGCCTGGGGCGAAGTATTATCCGGCAGGGCATTGCTGGGTAGGTCTGCGGTATATTGAGGCCCAACGCCCTGGCATGCGACACCGTTGGATCGGGCGGATTTCAAGCCGCTGCAAACCGCGGGACCGACGGATTGTCCCTGGTGCGATGAGGTGAGCACGGGAGGTGACCATGTGAGATCTGCTTCGAGGGATAATTACCATCAACCCCAGCTCGGTGGATGCGCGAGCCCAGATGAAAGTCACGGGCTGACATGCTCCATCGCGAAGTTCGTTGCCTGAGAGGGCACCAACTGAAGGTGAAAACATCGCAACGGGTTAGCTTGCTCCATGATCTTCTAATAGGGACAGATTCCATGGACACTCACACTGGCGTTCAGTCAAAGTGACAGGGGTGGCCGCTCCAAGGCCTGCAAGGGCGAGTGCGAGAAGAGCAAATTTCATGATGACCGCAATGTTTGGCTTCTGGGGTCGTCCACTCTGAATACCACAGGAGATGTCTTGATGGTATGTCCATCACCGCAGCGTACTTGGCCCTTCTTATACTTTCTGTTTTGGCAGAGAAGCAAACTCCGGACGAGAGGGACTGTTCAGCCCCGGGGGAACCGGGGGCCGGGCCCTCGATCCCAGCTTTCGCCTGACCTGTCAGATATTCCATAGTTCCTGGAATCGCGGGTCCAAGATGGGAACAAACCTACCGGTGATGCCCGTTAGACACAAGAGTGTTTCGACGAGGTCGCCATGTTTCAGAGCGTTTCAGTGCAGAACCCAGGAGTTCGAGATCACGACATCGGAATGGTACCAGTCACACGTGGAGCCAGTTGTTGACGACCCCACGAGGCTTGGAATCGATAGGTCATCAGGCCAAGTGAAACGGGTGATCGTCCAGTCCGTTCGAAATCAACTGGCCAAAAGTCCGTGGGGACCCATAAAGGGTCGAACCTCCGGAACCCGCATCGGACGGGGTTACCGAACTTGGTGGACTCAAAAATCGGCGGTGCAGCATGCCATGGCACGAAGTTCGTGACGCCCAAGGTGATCTTCAACCCGCCATTGTATCACTATCCCGATGGTTCATGAACCTCGATCCCCACAGCAGGTCAATAATTGCCTCGGTCCGACGTTGCATCAACCGCTAGTGTCGCTGTCCGGTGGTCCACGAGATCATCTGGTCTGACCTCGACCTTGGCGAGACGGGGATCCAACAGGTTGAGGTGTTCGGGAGCCATGGAGGTCCTTGCGCATGTCGGATCAAACCGACCAGGCGGCCGGAATCGACGCAGGCTTTGATCCAAAGAGGAAACATCTCCAGATTCGTTAAGTG
The DNA here is from genome assembly GCA_014839625.1 of Penicillium ucsense. NCBI lineage: Eukaryota > Fungi > Ascomycota > Eurotiomycetes > Eurotiales > Aspergillaceae > Penicillium > Penicillium ucsense. Next base: position 667,479 of record WIWV01000001.1, on the reverse strand, counting down.
TCGAGAATCATCTATCAAGGCCACATGGATTTGTGTCCCCCACATCCTTTTGTTGTCAGGCGTGAAGAATCCAATCCACCAGTCGCATGTATGTCAGACCTCCTTCGGGGACACCAAACACATCAGTCTGCTTCTTGCATACAGATCTGATCGCACCCCAAATGTCCGGACGGAAATGTAGTAGAGGCCCACTTCATAGATTGCAAACTTAAATAACATCAAACGTAGACAAGTAAATGGCATCAGGCGAGATCCGGGAGGGCTGGTAGCCCGGCAAGATAGTCCGCAGAGCGGTTCCAATTTTCTAGAGGCTATCTAAGCATGATGGTCCACTTGAACTACGTTTACTGCTGCTGAACCTGAGGCTGAATGATGTACCAACCCTGGGGATCATTCTTATCAATCACTTCGTGCGACGGGACCACATGTGGAAGATGCAGGGTACAACCCAGACGCCGCCCATGCCTCAGATCAATACACGAAACCTTATCATATCATTTGAACCGATATGACTGAGGCCTGATGAGTGTGAATTGATTCAGGTTACCTAGATGGAAGTATATTGTTGAGTATTTTGTCAATTGTGTGTACTGAATACCTACCTCGGAGTTTCACCCAGTCTCCATCATCCTCAACCTTTGACCTCGGCAACTTCCATCAGCGCCAAGATTAATATACAATCCAAAGCCTCCCCCTCACAATTTTGAGGGCACACACGACAAGACACACGGCTCTTGCCAAGCCGGTCGTCAGCAACGGGTCCATAACAAATCACCACGACTCGAATCCAGTCGCTGCAGGTATGAAAGATATCATGAGATCTGGTCGTACCAATGTACCACTTTGTGCTTCGCTTCATCTTCAAGATCGCCGAGCTGAGCCCTTTCCACGAACCCCTTGTTGAGGGTCGCCTGACAATGCCCTGCACCTTCTCGCCCATGCTTGATGAGGTCCAAGACTGGTGCCCGTGGCGGCCTTCACGTCGGAATATGCGGGGAATTCCCCGCAATCCAAGATCCTTGGCATGCACGGAGGAATAGTCCTGATATTTCTCGAGTAATGAAAATGCTGAGCTGGTAGCCGAGGTTCTGCAGATCCTTTACTGCTAGGCCGGTGGTATATACTGTATTCTACTACTACCCTTGCGCTTGACACGGTCAATGCGACGGCGAAGCAGAAAAGAACGAGGTACGCAAGCGACGCTTGTAGTTAAAGACGGCTTACAGCAATCTTAAAATGCGATAACGAGCAAGATGGAATGGACGTATAGATTTCGGAGCTATGAGTGGCATTCAATTAGACCGAATCTGCGCTAGAAGAACGCTTTGTCCAATTTCATCAGCATGCCTCGGCACTTCTATCTGCTGGTGGTCATTCTGAGAGCTGCCCGGGTGCAAGAAGACGGGATAGATAGGAGAAGAGGATATATGAAGAGCTGATTCGAGAAAGCAGCGAAGCACAGCCGAGACACAAGATGAGCTGGAGGGCTTCATGAGCCAAAGTTATCTTCGCCGTGTTAATCTTCAATCATTGTGATTCAAGGTTAGAAAAGACTGTGCCAAAATAGTCCACCGATATCCTTCTCCAAGTTTAAGATATTACACCGACCAAAGGGAGGGCTGACCAAAAAGTATCTGATCTTTTACCACAAAAGGTATCGGTCGTATCGGGACAAGACGACTCTGTAAAGCGCGCAAATTTCATCGAAAACGAGGTCGCCTTGGCATGTCCTATGTGCGAAGCACACTGCGAAACGAAAGAAAAATCACCTAACAATTACCTATTAGTTCGAACGTGGCAGCTTGTATGAATGATATTCCAGTACCATATAAACAGTGCTTTGATGCTGTGTAAGTGTCACAATTCTAGGTAAACTATCACTTGATTGTTTGCTATTGCCAGCACAGAGCTTGTGCAATAGCCCTCCCAAGGACCGTTTTGTTGGTCTTGACAAGAGTCTACGCAGTGGACTTTACGACGACCTGTCTAATGGAAGGCCTATAGACCTGCACTAGGAAATACGTGACACGCGAAACAGGCCAAAAGTCATGGAGAAACCACCTCAACAATACTCAGAGAATTCAAGTACGACCAAACATGACCATCCCCGCGAGGTTGAAACTCTGATTCATCGCCAGCATCGCCAGCCCCGATATGACCGCCTCATCCGTGACCAGTTGATCCCGCACTTCATCTAGAACCTCAAAGGTGCCGACCCGCTCGTTTGAGAAGACCTCATTGCAGAACTTGACCAGCACTTGGCGGTCCCCTTCGCGCACTAGTCGAAAGTTCCCGAGCGCATTGTTCCCCCAGTCAGTCTCCCACGTCAGGACCACAGGCCCCCTCTCGCCTGCGCTTCCTGACAGCGTCGGAGACGTAGATGAGTACCGCATACTCAGTATATTTTCCCGCTTCAGGGTAATCCCACGCTGGTCTCGGATACGAAGGATCACGTCCAAGCTGGTTAACTTGAACTGCGCCGTGCACACGCGCGATTCAAAGTATGTCTCTTCGTCCGCGGGGACGGGCCGCAACGCCGTCCCAGTCGTACCGTCGGTGCCAATGCCGGCGCTCTGAGTCGTAGAAAGGTGGTCCGTCAAGCGGATCATTTCCATCTGTGGCGTTTGCCGGCTGACCTTGACGTGGTAGAGCGGTTGTTTGGTGGTCGCGTCCAGGAGCGAGAGCCGATTTTCGGGAGTGTAGTTGATTGTGATGATTTGAGGAGACATGGCGAGAATTTCAACGGACGATAGTGTGAACGTGTTATGGTTTGGTGCAATTGATGACTAGGGTATTGGGGATACGTAGACAATCGAATAGAGGGGAATTTGGTGCTGGCGTGAACCTATAAGACAGTCTTACATATTCATTCTTGAATTACCTACCTAGGCCCCAACGTTACCTAATCCTTGTCATCAGCTGACAGCGATGCACATGCTCAGTGCTGAGGATCTCTCACACTTGACACCTTTGATGATGGTGCAAATTACTGAGTCGATTTTCACTGTTATAGGTTGGTCTCATGGCATACCCAGACACTATTGACATATCGAGCTATTTCCAACGCCTATGCACTTGTTATTGCAGTCTTGAAGGCTGCATCAACTAACATGTATATGCACCCATGTAATTTCTTTACCAAATAGACCAGTATATAATACGTCCTTTGAATTATCTACTAGCATAGTCCCTTTGCATGATCTTTCTGGAAGATTTTTGTGGATGATATTTTTGGAGTGCAGACCAAGTGAAGGAAGAGTATGAAAAAAGCCTACAAGTCCAGAGGGAGAGTTCTCTATCCCCTTGGTGCCTTGATAAGGTTGCTTCCGAACTTTTCACCCCACACAAATCCAGCTCCCCTCACTCTTCATTCTTTTGTATGTTTTGGTATAGTATAGGTACTAGGCACCCGCAGGCGAGATCGCACTTTTCTCCCCGAGCAATATCACCCTCGTTTCTCTCACACAGCTCAAGGTCAGCCGTGAGACATTCGATGTCGGTGGGTCTCAAGTCTTCCATGGGAAGAGAGATGCTGCGCCGTGGATACTTTTTCTACACTAGTATGTCTGCGCACCCTGTGAAAGACTCGCAGTTGAATTTGACGATGATGAATAGGAATCTGTGACTCGTGACGAAGAAACGTCGTGATGATGTTTCAATGACAGCCCCGCACCTTGAGTCTACCAATTTGAAATGATGAGGTAGTCGTAGGTAGTCGGTTCCCGATCCTCGACGCGATCTCGATCAATAGACAGCTTCCGGGAGGAGGCCGTGGGCCCCTTTGACCCAGATAATTTACGAGAATTCCTCAAGATCAGTGATGAAGACCGCGTCTACCACAACGTGCATAGCTTCATCCGTGCTGTCATTGGAAGGCCTGCCGCATTAGGGCGACGATGGCCGCAATGTTTCCTGCGAAAAGTGTATCCACATGGTACAAGCAAAGCATGTCAGATGAAAGACGTGCCCATCCGATCGGCGTCTCGTCGATAGAGCCATGAGGTACAGCTTGCAAGCACGATTCAGCATGTCAGTGAGTCAGGCCAGGGAAGTCTACACTGGCCCGCTAAGGTAGGTAATAGGCCATCAACATTGCTTTGGGCCGTGGCTTGCACCTCAACTCAGTTCATGCGCACGGGTATGGTCCCCGAGAGACCGACTCGCTCCGGTCCGAATCGAACAAACAGAACATTCACTTTGGAAGTCATGAGAATTACCTGAGTAGTCTGACGACTCCTCAGATGTACCTCGCTAGGGCCGTGTGTTTTACTTTCAGATTTCCACTGTTCCAGTAGCACAGTGATTGTTGAACAAACTGTCTGTCTAATGAAATCACTGAAATGCGAGCAGATCGAATACTCCCGGCCCAGCCAGGTCTATGACAGCGCTCGTCTTCTTTTCGCCGATGAACGCGTCGACGCCCCACGCATCGTCTTTCTCATGGCTTATCTGATCCTGATCAAGATGGATCCTCCTTCGCCCCGTCAACCCAAGTGGGACCTCTCACAGCTGCGCCGCTAAGGGACCGACGCGTCCTGCACGTCCGGGCGCGTGTTGTTGATATGGTCATAGCTCGAACTGGTCTTACTGGAAGAGGCAAATTCTCTGGCGCGTTTCATCATCGTCCATCGATTTACAGGGTTTGAGCCTTATGGAGAGGCGCCACAAACAAGAAAAGGAGCGGGTACTCCAGTTGGAGACCAGTTCAGATCATGTTTGCTGGGCTTCGTGGAGGTCGCAGTCGCAATGACAATCATAAAGCGATCGTCCTCAACTGTATTCAACGCGTAGTAGACTTCAATTGAATGCAGCATACTGCAACGTAGTCGGCGCGGCTACCAAAATGACACCACTGGCCAGTGGCCACACAGCCATGGATCGGCTGCTCTTTCGAAACGCCGGAGAGTTGCTGGGAGACGGTGGCATGATGGGATGAGACCGCGCTTGGGCTTGGGAGCATTGGCATCTCCATAATTCCGCAGGTGAATTATTTAGTTGGTTGCAACCGACGACGACGCGCCTTGCGTCCCGCCCGCGCGACCTCCTCCGGCCCGCCGGAGGGGCTGCTGAGGTCAGCGCGGCCGGACGCGTGGTCACGTGCGACGTGACCGGCACACCCGTCGCGCTAAAAGATTCACGTCCGCGGGCTACTTAATTGATTCTTCTTCCCCCCCCCCATCTTTCGCGCTTCCACTTCAACTTCCTCAGAGCTTCTGGTCTTGATTTTGATTGTGGTGCTTGTGCTGCCCTTCCCACTTGCTCTTCCATTAATCACAACCTTCACATCCCATTATCACGCAATGGCTTCCCAAGTCACTCCCTCGAAGCAGGTACGTGATGTCACCACATCGCCTCTGCACCCAAGCGACGCGTCTCAAGGAAAAGACCGTCAGAACTGACACCCACCCTTATTCTAGGCTGCGTCTTCCCTCGAAAACCTCAAGATGAACGATTCCCCCGTGAAGAAGCTCGATTTCCAGTCAGCTGGCAAAGAGAACACCCCCACTGCCTTCCAGGCTGCCGACATGACTGTCACGAAGCCCATGGAGAAGGCCGTGGAAGTCCCCAAGGTGGCTCCCGGTATCAAGGAGATGGAGGCCAGCGAGCCGCTCCTCCAGGAGAATCCCCACCGTTTCGTTCTCTTCCCCATCAAGTATCATGAGGTCAGTCACGTCGCTGACGCGTCTACGCGTAAAGTGGATCGAACGCGTTCAGTTGATTCTTTTCAATGTATTCCGTTCGTTGCGAGACAAGAGCTGACAGGTCCATCTCTTTCACTTCTATAGATCTGGCAGATGTACAAGAAGGCCGAGGCCTCGTTCTGGACCGCTGAGGAAATCGATCTGTCAAAGGATTTGCACGACTGGCACAACCGCTTGAACGATGATGAGCGTTACTTCATCTCCCACGTCTTGGCTTTCTTCGCCGCCTCCGATGGTATTGTCAACGAGAACTTGCTGGAGCGTTTCAGCGGTGAAGTTCAGGTCCCTGAGGCCCGCTGCTTCTACGGTTTCCAGATCATGATGGAGAACATTCACTCGGAGACTTACTCCCTCCTCATCGACACCTACATCAAGGAACCCAAGCAGCGCACCTATCTCTTCGATGCCATTGACACCAGTACGTGAAAAAAGCTTCCTGTTCTTCGTTGTCATATCTTCAGACGCTAACCCAACTTTCAGTTCCCTGCATCAGACGCAAGGCCGATTGGGCCATGAAGTGGATCTCTGACCGCGAATCCACCTTTGCGCAGCGTCTCGTCGCCTTTGCCGCCGTTGAGGGTATCTTCTTCTCGGGCTCCTTTGCCTCTATCTTCTGGCTCAAGAAGCGTGGTCTCATGCCCGGTCTGACCTTCTCCAACGAGCTGATCTCTCGTGATGAGGGTCTCCACACCGACTTCGCCTGTCTGCTGTTCTCTCACCTGAACAACCGCCCCAGCAAGCAGGTTGTTGAGGATGTCATTGTTGAGGCTGTCGGCATCGAGCAGGAGTTCCTCACCGATGCTCTGCCCTGTGCCCTTTTGGGAATGAACTCGAAGCTCATGTGCCAGTACATTGAGTTTGTGGCTGATCGTCTGCTGGTTGCTCTTGGTAACAAGAAGTACTACAACGCCACCAACCCCTTCGACTTCATGGAGTCTATCTCGCTCGCCGGCAAGACCAACTTCTTCGAGAAGCGCGTGGGTGACTACCAAAAGGCCGGTGTCATGGCCTCCACCAAGAAGGAGACTACCGCTTCATCCGATGGTGAGCAGACTCCCAAGGAAAACAACGGCCTCAGCTTCGACGAGGATTTCTAGACGCTTCCGTTCCGCCTCAGGGAGGATTGTGAATTTCCTTTGTGTTTTCCCTTTCTGCGCCCCCCTCTTCTGACCCACTCCCCTTTTGAATGTTTTATACCCTTTCAGCTGTAGAGCCTGGCTCGCACTGCTACTCCCACGATTCCACGTTGTTTTCTTCATGTCACCTGTCTATTTTATTGTCTGGATTTGTCCTGTCTTCGCTGGCTACGCATGGTTCAGGTGTTGGGTTTCTATTCTATTTCTATTCTCCGTTGTCTCCTACTTTTTTTGCCAGGTCGGATCTCAAAAAGTCATGACCTGCACTGTCTAATATGGGCTGGATGGCGGTGTGTTTGAATCTTCCTCGGATTGAAGAACTTGTTCCAATGTGTGTGAGGTACCTGAGTGTTCAATGTAAAGAATATAGCAATCATGTATGAGATTGAACCCTTTTGTTTTCACCCACAATGCATTCTAAGTGTAATCCTCTCCGAGCTTGAGAGTACCTACATTAATTCGAAGACACTCGTCGTTGTGTTCTCAGGCATGGCAGTTGCTACCTCAGTGCGCGTGAAAAGCAGCTTCCCTAAGTTTGGTATGGTCGACATAGCCCGCCGTCTAATGTCGCTTGATAAATCACAATTCTCCCTTGGCGCCTTTCAAGATTCAACCCATCAATCAGACAGATTTGACTACCGCTTTCCCTTGCCACTCTTCTTCTTGCCTTTCCCTCCTTGACTCTGCTGTTGCTGTTGACCCTTGCCATTCGATCCCGCCGCCGCAGTTGCAGTCGCACCAGCACCAGCACCAGCCGCATCCTCCTCAACCGGCGCATCCACCATTTCCACATCGCCCCCAGCCGTCGCCGCCGCAGATCCCGCAGACAAACCGAGACTCTCCAGATCCGCACCACTTGCCAACTTTCCTAAGCCAAGCATCAACCGACCGACCTCGGCAATCTTGTTCGTCTGATACTGGAGCACAATGCCGGCGGTGGGGTTGTATGTTTTGAGAGTGAGAGCAGCCACGGGCGCGGATGGCTGTGCTTGAGCTTGAGACTGTGTCGAGGGTGTGGCGGAGGATTCTTTGCGGGCGAGGGACTTTGCGCGCTTGGAGCGGGCGCCTGGTGTTTCGGTGGGGAAGTGGTATTTTGTTGTTATCCGGGTCTGGACGGTGGTTGGGAATTGAATCGTGGTTAGTGCTGATTTGGCAAGGGGTGGTTTTGTGTGTGTGCATAATGGTGGGTCTCCTTTTCTTCTCATTTCTCGAGGTTGCATCTCTTGAGTCCCTTGTGCTTTCCTTTGGGATGGATGACCTCCGACTTCCTCGGTGCAAGAGCAGAGCTGTCAAGCCCGCTAGGAGCCTGATCACACCGATCGCAGATAGTAGTAGAAGCATGATACAAGAATGCAAATGCATTACACGAAGAAACTCAGAAGGGGCCAAGTTCAATCCTCACTGCCAACGTACCGTATCAGGGTATGCCTTTAATAGCTGGGCGGACTGCTCCAGGAAGGCCTGGGAGGTAGCAAGGTACGGCATCGTTTCAAATCTGCGTACAAGCGAGTCTCGCAGGTTGTGTCCCTTTTCTTCGGACTTCGTTCTCCCCTTTCTTTTGGGGGATGGTCGTGTGGACGGGGGTCGTTGCGCGCACGCGGGGTAAAAGTGCCTCTTTCTTGGGGAGAAGGTGTTTTAAGGCCTCAATTGCACAGATTGGAAGCGGCACTCGAAATGGAAGAAGACGCTGAGCTCGTTGCGTAAGTTCAGCGCAAAAGGGTGGATCGGGGATGCTGCGGAGGAGGTGCAGTGTGTGTGTGTGTGTGGCCTGTAAGTCGGAGAGGTGAGTGAGGATGCGCCTGGGAACGGACACGGAGGTTAGTTTAGTTTGGCGCCTTCATTTAGCGGCGGACTTTTTTCCAGGTCTTGGCAGCCGTGGGCTTGATCCCCTACCACATCGTTGATGACGATGTACAGCACCAAGCTCGTATAAGTCATGATTGAGCTCTCTACCTAGTATATGACTTATATAATGAGAATCTTAATGATGGCTGATAGTACGTTCACATTGCAATTACTCAACCATGGCTCTTTTTGTCGCGCGAAGATTCGACCACTAGGCAAATGGTTTAGGGTTCAACACGTATCAAAAGGCCTTCGACGCATCAACTAATGTACAGGTTTTGGTCGTGATAAGTAAGAGAATATGAAAAACCGTCGGCTTTCACTCGATAGCCAAATTACACTGCGCACACATCAACCTCTGGCTACCATCTCTCGCTTTCACAGCCCGAAAGTTCGACCCTTGGCATTGCTGACATCGCAAAATGTCTTCCTCCCCTGCTACTGAGGAAGCATTGTCGCTGCTCAGATGACTCGTCGCATCACTTGCACTGCGCTCACTGCGGGAAGTCATTCGACTCGGGACTTGAAGCTTGTTTGACTGGCGTTCTTTGATAGCCATGGCGCCTTGTGTGATCTTGTTCCAGAATGCGTAGCTGTGGTCACCCTGCAACCAGAGAGGGTTCTCCTTGGAAAAGTTGTTTGCAATAAAGTCACGAGAGCTGACGGGCTTTTCATCGGGCTCTGGGTTTTCGTTTGAGGGTTCATGAATGAGGGGTGGGTCGCCTTGCCTGTCGAGATCCTGGGTCTTTTCGCTTGGTGAAGGGGGCGCAGAAGGTGTCATGACTGAGCGAGACTCCTCAGGTGCTAAGCTGGAAGGCCGAGACGACAACCTTGGTAGTAGATTTGGACGACGGCGAGAGTGTGGAGATGATGTGCGGGTGCGGGAGCCTTGGCGTGAGCCGTCATTACTTTTGCGGCCGTGACCAGCGACAGAATTGCGCCAGGATAGAATGCGGTCAGATGTGGACTTGTGAGTCGAGTCTTTGCCGCCACCGGAGGCGACGCTGTTGCGAGGAGAATTCGACCGGCGCAGAATCCGACGTGAAATGGCGAAAGTGGCGCTCCAATTTTCGTGCCGCCGTTTCTGATACGCGCAGTCTTGTCGCAGGACCTTGATCTTGCCAGAGTAATCCGCGGTCACAATGATGTGCCCTGCACAGTGTCTGGAGCGGGCGGCATAGTTAGACGACTCATGGGCCTCTTTCCTATTCAGGGCGATTCGGGGCTCGGACGACCGACGTCCACCGTCACTGCTTAAAGATTCTTCTGGTGATGCGTGTGATTGAAGGCGAGACTGCTGTGACTGCTCATCAACGCCCTCCACGGTCACTGGCGGTGGATTGCACATGTCATAGATGGGGTCATCGGTCAAATCCAGAATTTGTCGAGTCGAAGTCGGGGCCGCAATAGCGACAGTCACGATTGAGGAGTGCGTATCCAGCACTTCAACCGCCTTCTTATCGCCGTCATTTTGTCTGGCCTCAACGGGCCAGATGTATGCTTTGCGATCCTCGCTTCCACAAATGACATGCCTGCCATCATCTGTGAAACTTGCTCGAATCTGACTGCAGGTATTCTCGTTCCCGCGGAACTTGACTTCGACGTTTCGCTCGTGAAAGTTGTAGAGCCGAATGCGAGAATCGTTGCTCGTCACTAGAAGCTTGATCTCGCCATGAGGGTCATCTACGGGATCGACCAACGTATCAATGCCGGTGATCTTGTTCCCTCGTGAATTGCGCCCTCGAAGTGACCGACTGTGAATCTGGCCTGTCGGTTTCAACCCTTCTGTGTCGTGAATACTAATAAGTCCATTCGAGCACCCAGCTATGGCGTACCGCCCGTCTGGTGTGAACGATACCGCGGTGATCATATCAGGTACCGTGGCGACGAATGCGATGTTTTTATCTGGTATACTCCAAAGGCGCAGCTTAGCGTCAAGCGAGCCAGCCAAGAAAAATCGATCATCTTTGGGGTGAAACTGAACAGATGTGACAAAATCCGTGTGTAGAAAGGTGCAGAGACATTCTGACCGACCGATATGCCACAATCGGACCGTCTTGTCCATGGAAGAGGAAAGTAAAAAGTTGTTCTATAACCAGGTGTCAGCTCGCTCTCCTCGTGTGCCGTGATCAAAGATAGAAACCGCTTTGGCGGGGCCTCTTTTCTCATACCTTACTCCAGCTCAAGTCTACTACAGTTCCTGTATGTCCTTCAAACACTCTAGAAGGAATAGGGTGGAATACAGGTGCTTGAAAATGTGGTGGCTGATCAGTGGGCAGCATTGGCGCTTCCCCGTGACGAACATCTCCTCGCTCCTCGGGTGTGGAAATTACTGCCCACACTCGGACCTTTTGGTCTTGCCCAGCAGCAGCCAGATACTTCCCATCCTTTGAAAACGACAAAGCCCAGATAGCGCCGCCGGCTTGGGGATCCTTGGGGCTGCTTGAGGAAGATGATTTCCGTCGATCCGCAGTCTGGAGAGACGTAGTCCCACCGATAAATAACTCCTGAGCCAGAAAGACTCGATTAAACTCCTTCACCTTTTTGCCGTACGTTCGATTTCGAATGTACTTTGCCGGTCCTGGATGCTGAGGGACGAGCCCGATGGGGCTCAGCTTGTCGATTGATATTCGCGAGGTATCAGGCTCACTGGCCTCCTCCTCTTCTGCTGCCCCTGGAGCCTGGTTCTGCTTCTTCTTCTTCTTTCCGGGGATGAGGCGGCTCAATAAGGAAGCTCCTTTCCTAGAGTTGCGGAAAGACTCCGTTGTGGTCAGAACAGACATTCTATTGTGCAGACCATGAAGGCCACGGCATAACAAGAGTGACTTGAAAGGTCTCTGACCAAGCTCGAGGGGAATGAGATGTTTCTGTGGCACGCGAAGGACTTACTTTTTCGTTTTGGGATCATTCAAAATTGAACCAGACTGACCCTGAAGACCACCTGATTTTGAAGTATTAACGCCATAGCTTCCTGCTTCGGCCTCGGATGAGGCCCGACCCAGCAACTTATGAGGGATAGACTTTTGCGTGTTCGTTCGCTGAATGATATGCTGATTTTCAGGCGAGAAATCATTGTCAGCCCATGTTCAAAGACTTGGTTTTACCGGTGACTCGGCACCGTGCCCGGGACGTCGATCAACTTTGATGATCGGCGGACGCGTTCGGCTTGCTTACCTGTGACAGAGGATCAATCGCACTGCTCTGCGTCGCAGCGTCTGGTGAATTGTAGGTGGAAGCGGACGGCGCGCCTCCTCCGGCAGTGGTTGATCGACGGTTCCGCCGTTGCGAATCGTGCTGGTCAATTTGGGAGGCTGTGGCGGCGTCTGATGCGCCTGAGTCTGCGCCTATCGATGAGAAGAAAAAGTATGCGTCAGTGTCGATCTCACGCAAACGTCTTGCGGGTATCACAAGACGCGGTCAATCATGTCGGCGACGTGGCGCAAGAGTGTGAGGATGGAAGGAAGTAGGTCCACCATTTCACGCACCGTTCGTTATGGGTGTCGACATTCTAAGAAGTCTCGATTTCCTGAGCTCATCAATCCTCGGGCCAGTGAAGCTGTGCAGTAACGCACTCTCTGCTGATCGGTGCTCTCCACCGCTGGATGACTCGCGGCGATCGCATGAGGGGGCCGAAGTCCATGGAAGAGAATGAGGAAGGAACGAATCGAGGAGGATTAGGGTCCTTCATGAGAAAGTTTCCTTATCTCTTCTCCCATAGCTCTGGGTATGGCTGCGCTGCTGCCCTCTCCGCCGCCTACTTCCTCATTGGCTTTTCCAGCCTTCTTTTCACGGCCATTTCTCCGAGCAAGCCCATAGTTCAGTGATCTGGATATGCATCCGCAGTCGACTGAGACCAGGCCTGCTGGGACCGAGAACCTAGATCTCCGGCGATGGAGTGGACGTGCGGCAAACGGGAGTGGCCGGATGTCGTGGATGACATCAAACCGCCTCGTGCGCAGCGCGAGAACCGTGGGTCGGTGGAGCTCGTTCGCATCCCACTCGAGTCTTGTCCGGGACAGTGCGATCGCCGAAGGGCTCCGGGACCCGAGAGGGCGAGTCTGCATTTGGTGAGGATTGTGAGCGGGTGGAGATGCAGACTCTGAATGCTGAAGCGCTACTGTACTCCTACTACTACTAGTGCTGTCATTCTAAATCCTTTTAAAGCCAATTAGACTGGCTTCAATCAGAATGCGGGGCCAAGGGGAGGGGAGTTGGGCAAAAGAAAGGGATCTGGAAGCTTTGAAGGATTTTCAACATGAATTGGAGGCCAGATTCAAGGCGAGGCTTCTCCGAAGCACAGTCATCCATGTCATCTCCACATGACTGAGCTTGTCCATGAGCTTGATTTCTGCCCACGTGACCGAAGTTTGTCAACAGATTTCTTTGACATGGATGATGAGACAATGGAGAGCAGATGGTCAAGGTTTGAGAAGGGGTATCGTCGAGATCAATGAGCTCGATAGGCTGACATGTGTTCTGCCTTGACAGCACTCTTGGGATCAGGGAGAACGAGATCTTCAGTCAGCAGTACTAGTGAGAATCCGAGTGTTTCTCCGATCTCAGATGGAAGCATCTAATTAACCGGCTAGATGCGCGATTGAAGCTTTCGCGCCCGATCCTTGGCAATTGCACACATGGCCTAGAAGGGTAGGTCAAATTAGTTCCATTTCAGTTCTGGAAGTCATGCACAGTTGCTCTCTTTGGCTCTCTCTTCCGTCTGGGACCGATCGGTCTCTATGACATACCTCGATCGTCTCATGGATTTCCTTTTCCATGTCGGCCCGATCCATGCGTTGGCGCATTTCCTCCATAATCACCTCCCGACTGCGTCCGTTGACAAAAGTACTACCGAAGTTCAGATTAGCAAGCGCCTCATACTACAGAGTACAGTGCGTTCGAGTTATATAGGCTCGTCTGGGCTCAAGCCGGGAGAGCTTGCAAACACAAAGTCAGATCAAAAGTCAAAACTTACACAAATCGCAACCCGGGAAATATAGCCTCATACTCGGCATTCAGCGCCACCAATTTCTGCGCTTGCTCTTCGGCACCCGTATTCAATTGCGCCTGCTCTTTCTTGCTGAGTTCACTGAGATGCTCGGGGTTGGTTGGAGCGCGACCGAGCCGCGGATGAGAGCCCAGAATGCCGAACAAGACCTTGCGTTCCGCGGGGGACTGCAGGGCGGAAATTTGACTTCCGACCGCATCAATGAGGGTGGTATACGAGTTGAATGGCTGTTTGTTGAGGATGGGGAGTGCCAGTTCATGAAGCTCCGGTGAGGGCTCGAATAGCGTATCGAGCACACGTAACTGGGCCTCTTGTGGTTGAGAGGGCAGTTGTGAGAGTGAGGGCAAGTTGGCCATACTGAACGGAGATGTTAATTAAGGTGAGGACGTGAGTTGACTGGGATCTCGTGGATGCAAGTGTCTGGGCGTGCTCCAACCAGAGAGGTACCTGATGTTCTCAGGATGTGATGAAGTGAGGGAAGTAGAGAAATGTTGCATGATTCAAGACTGCCGCAAGACGGTTCTTAAGCTGAAGATTGGTGTCGTCCTCGTCGGGGTTCGCCGAGTCTGTTACTGCGCGGGCGGCAACCAGCGGAGAAGTGATAACTAGTAACATAGTAGCCATACTGACACTGCTATTTGAGCCTATGCAATAATCTGGGATCAAAAGGACTATTACGATGTTGCGAGCAGGGCTTACATCTGTTACACTCTGTGATGACGTGATCATCATAGCATGACTCTAACAGAAGCGTGAATCAATGAGTTGAACGAGGACAAAAGATCGTGAACTTGATGATCAGGACATGGCGGCTTATCATGACCTAAAACCCGAAGAGCAACCTGTGACCCCCCTACTCCAGGTAGTACTTGACAGCAAGATGACTGTGAATCTCTGAATCTCGTAGTAGTATACGAAGGGGTGAATGCAAGAATGCGAGCATCTTTAGGGTAAATAGGTACATCCGTGAGTCTGCCTGTGCTGCTACTGAGACTGAGTACCTTGATTTGTACAGGTCCGACCGTAGTAGTGAAAACCACGGACGAGTCGAGACTTTCTTCTCTTTGACCTTTTGGCCTACTTCCCCCAAAACAAGACTTTTCTTATGCTACATCTCTAAAAGGAGTAGGTAAGTTAGTAGGTACTAAGTCGGACCTATTCCACACTCATAATTGTCCCGACTCAGCGACTCCTGAGCACAGTATTTCTCCGCCGCAAGAGAACCTGTTTACCTTGCGGTTAATCTAGTGTAGTTGTAGTGTTGTGAACCACAGGCTGTACTACACTGATACACTCCCTAATGACCGACTGTGATTCTCCCACTAGACAGAAACACTCCTACATACGCCATTAGTACAAAGTATATACTATGTAGTTACTGCATAGTGCATACTCATAGACATAAGCAGGTGGTCAGTGCTTTAAGGAAAGATGTCATTCATACCTGAAACGCCTGCAGGCGAATTTTGGGCTTATCTACAGTAAGTCCTCCGAGTGGACTACTTCGTACAAACATCCTCAACCCACCGGTTCCTTCGATTCAACAGCCTTCGCGGAGAGCCTATCGATCCTGAGCGCACAAGCATGAGGGGCCGCGTTTCCCATGGGAGAAAAGCCTCGACTCGGCGCGAGCGTTTCACATTTAATCGACTTTAATGAGGATAGCCACGAGGGTGGAGTCACTACAATGCTGGTAGCGATACATAGAAGTCTATGTCCCCCTGTCTCACAACTACCTTGTAGGCTTTCAATCAACAGAGGTATAGTCTACGTGCTCGTGGACATGATCCATTCACAATATGGCGTGAAATCCGTCTACAGAGGCTCCATTCCGAGCTGGGACGCTTCGAACCGGTCTATACCCCTGAGTTGACTTGTGAATCTGGCCGATCCTCAGTACCACCAAAGTCTAAACATAATAAGTGATTGCTATGTACTGTGCGTACGGGCATACTATAGTTATATTATATACTATCGCATGCATAGAGAATGTGAGGCCATTGACTCGATGGAACTATCTCTTATCGTGAACCAGAGCCACCCAAATTCATCTTTCACCTTTAGTTATATAGCACGGCCTGAGCTCTTCTTACCAGACATAGATAGTCCTAGTTAAGTATTTACGATTAAGCGACCATTGGAACGTCTTCTTATGAGACAGATGCAATCATGTCCTGCTAGGTCGTCTAGTATTCATGGAAAGTCCAGGAATACTGGGTATGCCCTTGATCTCCGATGTTTACAGTAAAGCAATTCTCGAGACTGCAAATGGTCAAATCGCTTGAACCTCTTGATCCCAACCACCAGACCAATCAATCCTAATCATACCGTCATAGGAATCTGTCAGACAGTCTCTACCTCGCACTCATCTCTCCAGTCGTAGCCATGAGCCATGTCAAGTTGAACCGTGAATGGGAGCCCCCGCATAAGCGCAAGCTTAGCAGGTTGTCCCGCCCGGACTCCCGCTGGAGACAACACCAGGCCCAACAACCCCCTCCCCCCTTCTTTTACCTCTTTCTCGAGTCTCGAATCCTCCAGCTCCGCTCCTCTTCCCTTCCTCCCAAAGGTCATTTGGTTGGAAAAACACCAGACCACTTGGTCTCCCTCACCTTGCTGCTCGGCACGCTCTCCATGCCGTGCAAGTCATGTCGCTCAATGGGCTAGATTCCCCCTCGGTCCTGGAAGCCTACCACCATGCCTTGGCTGATGCGGGCGGATGGTACGTGTGTGCCTGAACGGCGTCGCAGACGGTCTTTGCGATTGATGCGTCTCCCGGGCCCCCTCCGATTGACTCGGTGAATGCGCAGCAGGACCGCGCATTGTGAAAGGTCGCTTCGTAAATGCAATGAAATCCAGTCTCTAATTACTTGGTTATCACTCTAGGTTCTTGTTACACTACACAGCGCGAGATGAGGTGGCCCTCTTGGATCGAGGCACCGGCGGAGTCCCCGATGTCCGCAATGCGGTCGACAACTACAACGAAGTCTCGCCGCTATACGGTTTCTTGCATTACCGGAGGAGAAAGGTCATCCTCCGATACATGCCGGAGGGACTTTCTCGTCTATTGCTAGGTTCGGCTTCGTTCCAATTGCTTCATCAAATATCATCGAGCGCGAATGCATTGCTAACCGGAATTCATCTCTTCCCCAATAGCGCGGAGCAATGTGCAGTTCCAATCCATGCTGGACAAATTCACTCCCCATGATACGGTGCTTCCCATCACTTCGGCCTCCGATCTCAATGAGAGTGCGCTTTCGGCAGCGTGCTTGCTCCACACGGCCTCGGGGTCTGCCCTCTCCGCCTCCAACTCCGTCCGAGGCCGTCGTTTGAAGGAGATTACAGAGGATGTGGAAGAAAGTGCCACCAAGGAAGAAGTGCAGAATCAGAGTGCCTTGAACATGCTGTCGCAAAGACAGCCGCAGATGCAGCCGCACCCGCAGCTGCAGCAGCCTGCTTCGCGACAGACAACAACACCACCAAAAGAGGAGCAGAGATCAGCGGCAACCCTCGTACCACTTCCCTCGAGCCCTTCACGCGATGTCGAGTACTCGTCTCCCGACCTGCCAATCCCTCCCTCAAGGGCCAGCTCTCGATCTCCGCTCTCATTCAGCAGTACGGTAGAGCCCCATGAAGACACCACTTCCCCGATTGCTCCAAGATCTCCGCAGTCAATCACCTCAGAGCAGTCCAGGTACAAGAATATCCTCGATGAATTTCCGCGCCCCTCGGAAGACATCCGCATGTCATCTCAATCGGCGCGACCGTCCTTGCGGGAGCTGGAGCGAGCGGCTGGACATACACACAAAGTGAAGCTGGGTCCTCGTCCTGTCGTCGACCAGAGTGGACGGCCTCGCACCTCCGGAAGCTCTCGGAATCCTGAACAGCGACCGGTTGCCCCCATGCCAGCGGGGATGCGATCTTCCTCAGTGCGCAAATCTTCTCCAAACACTCCCGAGCCGTTCCGTCCTCGTTCCCAAGGGAGCGCCTTTGCGATCAAGCCAAGTAGTCGCGCGCCCCCGGTTCCGCCTCTGCTTGTCCCTCCCTCGTCCGCGCCCCTGTCACGGCCGCCCCTCTCCCCGGGCGCAAAGTCCTTAGGCGCCCTTTCGACCTCGTCCGGCTTGACTCCGGAGAAGGAACGATTGATGAAAGCCCTG
The DNA here is from genome assembly GCA_014839625.1 of Penicillium ucsense. NCBI lineage: Eukaryota > Fungi > Ascomycota > Eurotiomycetes > Eurotiales > Aspergillaceae > Penicillium > Penicillium ucsense. The sequence goes on along the minus strand of WIWV01000001.1, from coordinate 649,637 downwards.
CAACAACGGAAAAAGCAGATGGCGAAGCGGGCCGAGGAATTGAGGAAGAAAAAGGAGGAGCAGGCAGAATCGGAGGAGCTTGTTGCGGCTTCCAAGCCAGCAGACTCGGTGGATGGAACCAGGCACGGTCCGTCTCTGTGCCTTGAAATTACGAATGGCCCACCGTCGAGAACGATTCCAAGGTTAGAAGCATCGCATGAACCCACAGGCCAAGCGATCATTTCCGGACCTTCGGCACCGGTCGAGCAACACGCCGGCTCTACAGCTCAGGCTCAGGTCCAGCTCGGAGACATGGTGTCTGCAACAACGGCTCATGCACAGCCCGTCTCTGACGTGCTACTGCCGGGGTCACGCATGGGCCACGATGGGCCTGGTCCTGACATTCAGATAGCTTCTTCGTCTGACATGTCGCACCGTGATTCCGCGGGAAATGCGGAGGCGTCCATCATGTCTGACTCTGACTGTCAAACCTCGGACAGGTCTGGTGCAAGTGCCGATACGGACCCCTCACTCGGCTGCGCCGTACCCCTCATAGACATCACCAAGGCCGCGTCGCAGAGTTCCCCTGAGATCGAAGTTTCCGAGCATGAATCGGCTGCGGAGCACACCGAATCCACACCCCCTGACCCAATAGAAGCTCAGGGTGAGCTAGTCCCACCTAGCGCCAACGCTGAGGTCCCACTCGCCGAAGAAGCAGCCAACTTTCCAAATTCAACGCCAGCTCTGAAGCACACCACTTCCCCTGTGCAACAATCCGAGATTGACCCAGTCCTTGACGGGGATCACAGGGAAGCACATACCGCGAAGGCGGGCCTCGCAGAAGTTGACCAAACACACGGCGCTGACATTCTTCCCCCTGTGGAGCCCTGCAGTAACCCCACAGCCGCGCCTTTAGTCACGCCCGTGGAGGTCTCTGTCGAGCCTGTCGTGCACAACCCGAACGCTGCAGAGGAGGAATTGTCTTCAACTCCTGCGCCAGCAGTACCGCCCTTGGACCGAAGACGAAAAAAATATCTCGAGCCGATCCAGGTCCCGGCACAAGAATTCTCCGACGACGACTGTTTGCTGTCGGATGATTCGTTCATGGAGGAACTAAGGTCAGCCACCGTCGAGGAAGCCAGGCCAGTTTCGGTCAAGTCTCCCAATGGCGGGGATCAATCCTGGAAGGGTCCTCGCGCGGCCTCGGGTCCATACTTGTCATCCACCACCGCTGGGCAGTCTTTGACTGTCGGTCGCTCGGTATCCAGTTCACATGTCGAAAAGGGCTCCCCGACACCGGTCCTAGTGGCGAAGAAGATCAACGTGTCGTCTGGTATCTCCAGCCGGATCAAAGCTTTGGAGAAATTCCAGAGTCGCGAAGGCTCACCCTCGGGAGCAACTCTGGTGCCTGGCCCGTCCGCCTCTTCATCGTTCGAAGAATTACGCAAACGTGCGTCCGTCCAAGTCCCGAACGGTACCACACTGCCAGATTTCTCTCGTGCACCCAGCGTCAATCATCATGACGTCCGCCCGGTATCATCCGCGGCTCATCGCCGAACGACCTCGGTTTCGGTGACGGCTCGTACAGTCCGTGACAGCAGCGCCTCCCCTGATTCCTCCGCAGTTCAGTCGCCCGAGGCCGAGCCTCTCGGCCTTCCCTCCAGCTCGCTCACTGTGGAGCAGCATGAGGTCTCTGAAGCAGAATCACCAGATCTCACGGCCACCAGACCCGCGACAGTGAGTCCGGTCGAGGACCGTAGCATGTCGATGTCATCTGTTGGATCCTACTTCCACTCCAGCCCTATCTCCCGTCCTGCTAGTCGATTGTCCATCTCGTCGCGGTCCAAAACGGAGGAGAACATGATCACGGTGACCCCGCCTGAAGAGAAGAAAGACTCCCGTGCCTCTCGCTTGATGCGGCGAGTGTCGTCGATCACGTCGACCTCCCGCCGCAACATTGTCGGCGCACTGACTTCACCCGTCAAGGAGGAGAGCTCTGCGGTCTCACCTCCAGCAGAGACCGTCGTGTCCGCTCCTTCTTCTTCTGAACAGACATTGTCCGAGCCCGTCGATATTGGCGAAGTCAATGTACAGTTTCCTGGGACGTTGCTCTGGAAGCGCCGATTCATGCGAATTGATAGTGACGGATATTTGGTTCTCACTCCCGCGGCTCACGACACCAGCGCCCGCAATATGATCAAGCGCTACCACCTGTCTGAGTTTCGGGCACCTTGCTTACCCGACGAGGACATGCAGGAGCTCCCCAATAGCATCGTGCTAGACTTTTTGGATGGCAGTACATTGCAGTGCGCGTGTGAGTCCCGGCAGGGACAGACTTGGACTCTACAAAGTAAGTATCTCGACATTTCTTGTTTCTCAATGCCAAATTGGTTTCAAAAAAGACACATGGTCCAGCACATGAAGCAGAATGCTAATAAACGTGTCTACAGCTCTTCGTGATGCTCACGGCGCTTATCAACAATGATCTTGTACCCTAACGAGCGAACTCTTCTCGCCAATTCCTTTTACCTCCGACTTTGACCATCCGCATTCCCTTCTTTTGTATAGTTTTTTATTTTTTATTTTTTCGTGTCAGGCATCTTTGAGTACCCTCGGCATTGCATCCCAAGGGTGCGGGTCCGCATCAAGCCTAGTCACTTCTTTTCGTCACTAGGCCGTCTTTTTGATTCCCATCTCTTCAACGGCCGCATTTCTTGTTGACAAAATCTCAACCTTACCTACCACTGTTGGATTTATTGTCCGTTTTTTTCCCGCTAGAGGCTACTGGCTCCTTTCTATCCCTGTTTCTCGTTTCACTGTGCACATGATGTATGTAGCATATTCGTGGTATACCCCCTCATTTCCTAGTCTAGCTATCATTTTCAAGGCCAAAAGCAGCGTTTGCATCATTGCATGGTTGCCGTTCTTCGTCGCAATATTCCACGAGTCTTGATTACTTCTATCGTGTCCTGAACCAGACGATGGTACTTACGATCAACGGCCTCGGGAAGCTGACAGACTTGTTACACGTCTTTGCATCTGTCACTTGTGGTATTCAATCGGTTGAGGCAATCTCTTCTTCGCCGGGTGGAAACCCTTGGCTGAAAACGATTGATGGGATAGCACCCCGTCTTCTCAATTATTTGAGCCTTGACGATCTGATGGGATTGCAAAGCGCTACATAACAGGTTACCCGACCGGATTTGCATGTTGTTAGGTGCGAAATTGAAACTCGACGCTATGATCGATCAGCAAGCAGGCCATCCGGATGGAGCCTTACTGAAGTGGCCAAGTCGGTCTTATGGCTTCTGTACTGCTTGATCTTGTTAGATATCTGCCATGGAGTGTTGAAAGGAAGGGCTCTTGGCTTCACGGTTGAAATGGGAGGATTGGCATCGGTCGACCATGGGAAGCAGCGGCCATCACATAGCAGTTCCGGCTAGGTACCAACCATGGATACGCATCAACTCGACATAAAGTATAACCTTATACTGCTTGACAGTTCTCTCCAAGTCCCGAGTATCCGTGCTAGAGTGTTGACTTCACCCGTTCATCATTTTCCATCAACCACTTTTCGACATCGACTTGTGGCTTTTTTTTGTTAGACAACAATGCCCATGCAATTCACTGGATAACTCTACTTGGAAAAAATTGACAGGCCCCCCTCCCGTCGCATCCATGATGATGAAATTCGCCCGTACTCTCGCCTGCCTCGTTGCGATAGCTACACTCTGTCTTGCTATATCAAATGCTTCTAGAGACTCTGTCGACATCCGAGACTTTTACATCCAGCAGGCAAACGACGGCACCAATGCCTTGCACTTTACAGTCTCCAGCTCTGTAACCGTTCTCGACGATACATGCATTCTCACATGGTAATCCACCCATATCCACTGCACTGGCCGCATCCACATATCAGTATCCCAACTCATTGTCCTCCCTTTCCAACCGGACTCGACTCGAGAAACGATCACCGCACCTGCCAAACCTCTTCATTGCCCACTTTATCTCTTGCACTAACCTTTCTTTCCTATCACCAACCACCCCAGGAACCCCACCGACAAGACTCAACCGGGCCTTGCCATGAACACCTGTCTCCAGAACCGCTATCAATTCGGATTCCGATATGGACTTGGCAATGTCGAGAACTTCATGCTTGTTGTACAACGAGGTGGAAACGAGGCGTCGCGGGCTTATGAGGTTGTGAGTGCTTACGCGAGGGATTCAAACTGGGTCTGTGTCGTGAAGCCAAGGGAGGGAGTGAGAGAAAGATGTGAGTGGAGGGGGTTGTTGAAGATCACGTTTGATTGATGAGGTCGCGAGTCAGAGCGGATGATCTATCTAGAAAATGGCTTTTGATGCGTTGCTGTCGCAAGACTTCCTAATTGAGAATGACATCTACAAACATCAGGGTCCGTTAAGAAAGTTTTTACGAAGGCCTGGTGGGGGGCGACGGTTGTAAGGTATAGCGCAACGTCGGTTGCTCGTACATCTTGGTGTCTTTATTGAACGCCTAAGGATGGGTGCGGTGCTTGGGCTATACTGAAGTCGTTGGTGACCTTAAATCGCAGGATTGTCCACTTGAACAGAATGTATTATTGAGTGGTGGCTTTGAGTTGTGGCTTTGGATAGTGGGTTCTGACTTGTGGCTATGTGCTGCTGACGATGTGCATTTCCAGGAAAGAGGCGAAAGCTTCGCCATTACTGTGTTCAATAGTTGCGGTCAATGACCATGACCTCTGGAACTCCGTGTCAGACCGGTGCTATCAAGATGACTCGCCTCACAGCACCGGCTGAGTTCCGAGTATCGTTCGATATACATTCCAAGCTCTACCATTAGATGCAGGGAACCAGAACTGTTCTACAAGCAAGCTTGCGGAGCTTGGCCAGAACTCATCAGGTCTGAAACGAAGCGGCAAATATGACCATTTCAGTTCGTTACAGGATTACCTTCGTGGAGCTCATGTTCATGTTGTTGCCCGTTCGACACGGACCCTTTTTCCTGGTGCTTGATGTCTTCGCCGCCTTGTGACTTTTCTTGCTCCTCAGGTTCACTCCTTTGTGGCGGGTGTTTTTCTGGAAAAGCAGAGCGCATTTGCGCCACGTGTTGGTTGAGTAAATATTGCATGAGGTTGCTCACTGGCATCCGGGCATGCATACGTCGCTCGGCTTCAATCACCTCGATGCGCATCTGTGCCTCCCAGTCGTGTTCTGTGGCGTGGGCTTCGATATCGGTTTGACGCTGTTCTCCCTTGGTGGATATTGTCTTAGAGCATCCGGGCATCTGGCAAGACCATATGTTTGAGATTTTGTTCAATTCAGCGAGCGGATGTGAAGAAGAACCATCATCGCTCTTCTTGGTAGCCAATGACGGTGTCTGGTGATGGTCGGAAGAGAGCACGCTTCTCAACAGTGACGAAGCTGCAGATCCAGTATTCGGGAGCAGAGATCGACCCCGAGAACCTCCATTCGAAAGAGGCGTCCTTATCAGTTCGTGTCCACGAACCTTGCTCGGTGTGTCAACGTCTTCCGGCCCTTCCATCTCTTCATCGTTATCGTCGTCGTCGCCGTCATCGTCATCGCCATCGCCACCATTCGTCTGACCAGGGGATGTCATTTCAATATCCTTATTGAGGACGGAATTACGGTGTCGTTTCCCCATCAATTTTCCCGAAACCGCAGAGTTCAACTTGGGACGAAGAACGGATTTTTGTGTATGTCGCAGGCCTTCATCATCGCTCGAGTCTTCAAGGGGTTCTAGCGGATTGAGAAGCTCGGCCGAAAGCACAAGATCTTGTGCGGCGACTTGTGTGAGCTCCCGATAAATCACGTAGCGAGACCAACGGAAGCCCGGACAATCTTCTTCGTCCAACAATTCAATCACCGCAGCGGCTCTTGCGGCGATCATTTTGCTTGCGTTCTCTCGACTCACGGAGTATCGACCTGACAAGCGCTCCGTCAATAGATCAAGATGCAGTCTTCGCTTTGCTAGGTGTCCCTCATCCTTCAGATTCTGGATCATCGAGTAAATGGTTGCCACCTGTGACTTCGCTACTGCCGCTGGATCGTGCCGTGGGGTGGAGGACTCTATGCCGTTTTGCTCCGTTTCATCCGCGGATTCTTGGGAACGCTCTTCCATCAGGTGGTTGAAGATATCCTAGTGAAATAAGTCAATGTTGTGTTGAGACGGGGCACAATGGCTACAGTGCCTGTTGACTCACACTGAATTGGCGACGTAAATGAACAAATACATTGGTCCTCTTCCATTCCACCCCGTCAGGATCATCATCTTCGATCATTCGTCGAAGGAGGAATTGTGCATGATCAGCAAACACAGCGGCAGCCTGTTCCCTTGTCTCACAACCACCGTGTGTATGGAACACGTACTATATTGCCTTTGTTAATCTCGGCCTCTCGCCATTGTCAGAGATCTGGGTCACGGAACAGACCTGTTCGCAGAGGTTTTTGAAAGATGGGTTCAGTTGTCGCTTCCCGTGTTGGTGTTGATCCGTTAGATAATATAGCATATCGACAGCTTGAACCATGCGATTGAAGGTCGGAACGTAGCCCTTGGCTGGTGAGATGTTGTACCAGCCCGCTTTGCCGGCCACCCAGAGCTCAATGCTCCGATCCTCGGTTTGTCCGTATGCATAATGAGTGACATTGTCGATGATAACGCGTTTGGACGCAGAGTCTGTATCGAGCACTGTGACCAGGGAAATTTTCCAATGTCAGTACAGAGCTCAGGCTCAGCGTGCGATGGATAGAACGCGCAGCACGGCGCCGAGTATTGGAAGGAACAAAGAAAGACTCACGTAGGTGTGTTTTATCCTCTCTCAATTCCAAGCATCCAATCACCTGGACCGGATTCTGCTCCGTAGCATCGAGGAGATTGGCATAAAGCATCTTCCCAGGCCGAAGGACCTTGACGTCCACCAGGTCAAAGTCTGGCCAGTCATTCTCGTCGGTGATGGAGGGATCGATGGGACGGAGGATGGTATCTTCACGGGCGCTCATGGTTGCGTTAGCTGCGAGGAGAGCATGGTGGTGACACTTGCAGTCGAGTAAGTAATTCAATCGCAGCGCCTTCTTTTTTCTTTTCTCCCCTTCTAGACGCGAAGTGGATGAATGGGAAAGCGAGCTCTGATCTGAGCCTCGCGCACATTGATGAAGCTTCGCCCTCCGTTGATGGCCAAGCTACACATTACCCGCCGGTTGTCCTTATCGATTGGGCACTCCCGACGCGGACCTGGTTATCGCACGAGCTGCTTTTATCGCTCGATCGTACTGTTGCGCTCCGACGTAATATTTTTCTTGGAAGTTTCTTCTTGCTCTGCGCTCTTGTGACTTGATCGGAGAGACAGATGCCATTTCCACGAAACTTCCAGTTATTTCGAACCACCATGTCAGGAGAGAAAATCTTCGAAGGCTGCTTTGGTTAGTCCGGCACGAGGCCAATCTAAGCTGCAAAAAGTCTGGCTTTCATAACACTAACCTGAGTAGCCGTTCATAAGCCGCAAGGCATCTCCTCTGCCGACGTGCTCCGCGATCTGCAGCGCCATTTCAATCCCTCAAAGCTATTCCGGCCATGGCTCGACGCCGAGAAAGACTTTCGCATGAAAGAAAATTCATACCAAAAGAACCGTCGTCGCAACAGAAACAAGAAGATTGAAGTAAAGATTGGACATGGTGGCACACTGGACCCCCTCGCAACAGGTGTGCTGATTGCCGGCGTGGGTAAGGGCACTAAATCGCTTAGCGAGTTTCTTGCCTGTACCAAGTCTTACGAGGCTGTCGTTCTCTTCGGCGCGGAGACAGACACTTATGATCGTCTGGGCAAGATCGTACGCCGAGCACCGTACGAGCACATCACCCGGGAGGCCGTCGAAAAGGCTCTGGATCAGTTCCGGGGTAAGATCATGCAGCGTCCGCCTATTTTCTCGGCATTGCGAATTGATGGGAAGCGATTGTACGAGTATGCGCGAGAGGGCAAAATGCCACCCGTCGAGATCAAAGCGCGGCCCGTCGAGACGGTGGAGTTGAAGATCGTCGAGTGGTACGAGCCTGGTACCCATGAGTACAAGTGGCCCGAGCAAGAGATGACCGGCGACGAGAAGGTAATTGCGGAGAAGCTCCTTGACAAGGAAGCTGAGTTGCCCGTTGAACACGGAGCCGCAGAGAACGACTCATCTGCAACCTCCAAGCGAAAGACACCCCCTACTGCGGAGTCTCCAATCGCGTCAGCGAGCGAAGAAGCAACCAAGAAACAGAGGGTGTCAGAAGACGAAAGCGCCGAGGTGGTTGCGTCCACCACCGAACCTGAAGCTACTGTCTCGGATTCCAAAGCCGCAGATGTGCCTACCGAGCAGGCAGACAAGCCACGCCCACAGCCGGCAGCTGTAAAGATCCACATGACAGTCACCTCAGGCTTCTATGTCCGATCATTGGCACATGACTTGGGCAAGGCTGTGGGAAGCTGCGCCTTGATGAGTGAGCTCGTTCGAAGCCGCCAAGCCGAATTTGAACTGAAGCCGGAGAACGTTCTGGAATACAAGGATTTGGAGCAGGGGGAGGAAGTTTGGGGTCCCAAGGTGCAAAGGTTCCTCGAGGACTGGGAGCGCAAGAGGGCCGCTAAAGCGGAGGCTGAGGAGCAAGCAAAATGATCGGAGGTTCAAGACCTCAAGGTTGATGTATATTTGCACCGTGAAAAGGAAAACCATTGTACAATAGACCATTGGCAGTGCTCAGGAATGGGATCTTAGTCAACTCGAACACCCTCGTTTCCAAACTCATTAGGGCTGACGGAAAGTCCCAAGAATCGTTGCTTTAGTGAAGAATTTTGGAGGCGTGGCCAAAAAACACCACAAGGTAATAGTGTCAATTGATCATATGCATATGCAGGGTTGAGAAATCTAGAATAGTACAGAAGAGCATGGCGGATGTTCACCCCACAAAAAGAGATTTTGGTTGCGCCTTGCGCCATCACTACCCTCAACTTCAAAAAGGATTCAATGCGTCGGAAAGCAGACTCCGATCTGCCAAAAAGTTCTTCATAAAGACAACAATCCTCTATGACCGGCCCTTAGCGGCAGCGCGCTTGCTCTTGCCAGGCCGCTTGGAAGCGCCAGCCTTCATCTTCTTTTGGGAAAATCCGCGCATGTCGCCAGTGGAGGCAGCATCGCCACTCTTTGAGAAGCGCTTCTTACCACCGAAGCCGAACTTTTGATCCCGTTTCTGACGTTTGGCATTGGGACCGCCCTCGCGGTTGCGCTTCTCGGGCTTGCCGGTCTCCTCAATTGCGACATCGAAAAGGTCATTGGCATCATCAGTGGGGGCAGATGTGTCGGCCTTGCGCTCTGTTCAGAAAAAGAAATAAAACATTAGTGATTGTTCCAGAGAGACGAAAGTCTAAAGCAGGGCAGCGTCGACGTACTCTTCTTCAGGGTATTGATCTTCTCCAAAGTATCACGCTTCTCCTTGGCGCGCTGTTGCAATTTGGCGACCTGCACCTGTTTGCCGAACTTCTTAAGATCACGTTGACGACGAGCCTCGGCAGCAGCCTTCTTGCCAGCGGCTTCCTCGTAAAGCTTCTTCTTAATCTTGTCCATGTGCTCATCGTTCTTCACCATCTCGGCAAAGTAATCGCCGGGACGAGTGAAGGCAACGCCCTCCTTCTTCAACAAACCGCGAGCCTCGATGGCGGCAGCCTGGCACACTTTGTAGAATGCGAGCTCACGGTTGAGATCGTCATTGGCGTCTTCCACCTCAATTGGCTCCTTGGACACTAAGGAATTGTGCTCGGAGAATGGAGTGTTCTGGTTGATGAAAGAGATGCGCTTGAGAGAAGTCTTGATCGCAGCCGAGTTGTTGATAGTAAGACGTTGGTGAGGAACGACATCTTCGCGTTCATCCTCCTCAAGATCTGATAGAGGAATATCCTCCTCTTCTTCCTCTTCGTCGTCGTCTTCCTCTTCGTTGTCCTCGTCTTCATTATCCTCCGCTTCGACGTCAACTTCCTCATCCTCGTCGGTCTCACCTTCGACCTGTTCGTCGTTCTCCTCCTCGTCCTCGTCCTCGGACTCGGACTCGGCAACTTGCTTCTTCTCTTCGAGCTTCTTGGTGACTTCTGCGCCGGCGTCGTTCTGAACGGTAGACTTGCGCTTTTTGGCGGCCTTGATCATCTTCTTCTGTTTCTCGGCATTGTAGTCTCGGCCCCGGTGGGCATCGAGAGTCTGAAGTAATTTACTCCGTTTAACCATGGTGCCTGTTCTGAGGGGGAATATGTATGATCGGTAATCCGTGCAAAAAAGCGTAGCTGGATTGCTGCTACGGGATTTTTTTGAACTCGGATCAACTCTAATCGGGTTAGCGGCACGATAAGGAAGCAAAATGGGTCTAGCGCGGCCCGGTCCCGGAGAAGGGTGTTGATCCGCTCTTATCGCAAGGGACGGCGAACGGAGACATGGTTGCTGTTGCTGAGCGCTCCGGAGATTTGTTTACTGGAAATACGGAAGTACACCAAATCACATCTCTTACGGGTATTATAGCTACTTTCACAGCTCAGATATGGCCGAGTCCAAGTCTCCGGAGAAACCAAGTGCGGGAGAGTCTTTCTTATCTCAACCCGTACGTATCTTTTTCAGGTCCCTTCATGGACTGTTGACAGAGTGCCTCGACTGACAATAAGACACAGAACTCAGATGCTATGGGCCAGCTTACAACGGCGGTCGATGAGCTTCTCGATCAATTACAGAGCAAGCTCGATGGTGTGACGAAAGAAATGTTCGGCAAACGTTCGTCTGCAACCCTACAGACTGCGTGCACGGCCGTTGACTAACAACCTGGCAGTGGACGATATGACACGGCGCTTAGATGAATTAGAGGCCTCATTGGCGGCATCGAGTACGGAGTCTTCAGATGCTCCTCCGTCAAAGTGAGCAATGGCCCAGCCCATATTGGCGGAGTCCCTCCCAGGGACCGATCTCTTGGACATACCGCGGCGAAGTTTCTAGAGGGTGCTGTCAACAAGGCACGCAACAATGCTTGTCACAGAGCACGTCTGCAAATATTCTACTTTTGATTCTATTCTGTGCACTATGATACCCGGTCTGTTCAAGCAACATACAATGAAGAAAGATATACATCCTCAAGCTCGCAAGCAAAAGATTTAAGCTTGTATACAGATGCCAAGGTTGCCGTATAGCGTATGATCATACGGTCTCCTCGAGCCATTTCTTTTCCGATTCATGAGACACAGCCGAAAAGATACACAGAATGCTGCGCAAAGTTCATCATACATATTGGTCGCATGAACCAAATTGGGACTTTTTCATGCTAGTGAGCTTGGTATCGCAGACCCGCAACAAACGAGTGAGCTTACAGCTCATCCTTGGGCTCCGTCTGACCGGTAAAGCCACGCAGGATGTTGCTGCGCGAGACGAGATCATCGAGCTTCTCCGGGGCAGAACCGCCCTTGCTCACGATCTTGACCAAACGGGCCAACTCCTTGGTGGCATACTCCTGGTTGGCGCTGAGCTTGTCGGCAACCTTGACGTAGTACTGGGCGTACTTGTCCTGAAGACCCTTGGAGGCCTTCTTGATCTCGGTGGCGAGCTTGGCAAAGTCCTTGGTGGGCACATACTCGGCGACGAGCTTGTCCAAGACAGCGACAGTGCCGGCTTTGCTGTTAAGACCACCACCGACGGCACGGAAGGTACCGGTCTTGGAGTTCAGATACTCGATGAGGCTCTCTTCAGAGCGGGCGCCAGAGTAAGCCTCGGGCTCGGTGGAGCCCTTGGGGAAGAACTTGATGGTAGGGTATCCGGTAATGCCCTGTTCCTTGGCCAGAGCGCGAGCATTCTCGGCCTCGGCGTCCACCTTGGCGATAACAACGTCGGCTTCAGAGGCGAAGTCGTTGGCGAGGGTCTCCCAGACAGGAGCAAGGGTCTTGCAGTCTGCATAGAGAAGGGGCGCCACATTAGTATTTTAAGAATTGCAATACATATATAGTCAAGGGCATTGGTAAACTTACGACCGCACCAAGGAGCGGTGAAAGCAACCAGAACATCCTTGTCACCACCAACGGCAGTCTTGAAAGTAGCGTCGTTCAGGAACTCAACCTTGCTGGGCTCCTTGGCCGCACCACGAGGCTTGATGCCAGTCTTGTCGGTGATCCACTTGCTGAGGCTCTCGAGGTCACGTCCACCCTGGTACTCCTCGGGCTTATCGCTCTTGCCATCGAACCACTTCAGAGTAGGGAAGCCCTGCACACCGAATCGCTTGCCCAAGTCACGGTTGGCATCGGCGTCGACCTTGGCGACGGTGACCTTGTCCTCGGCGAAAGCAAAGGCTGCACCGAGCTCCTCGTAGACGGGGGCCAGGGTCTTGCAGTGACCGCACCAAGGGGCAAAGAACTCGACGAGAGCGGGCTTGCCGGACTTAAGGACAACTTGATCGAAGTTGCTGGGAATCAGGTCCTTGACGGCGGAGCTGGCGTTGGCGAAGCCGCTCAGCGCCGAGAGAGCGCCCAGCAGAAGAAAGCTCAGGCGTGCCATGTTTCCTGTTGCTGATTGTGGAAAACTGACGGATGGACGATTGAAAGACGGAAGTTGAACCCCTGAGAACCCGAGCTTAGTCGACCGAGATAGTCAGGTCAGGATTCCTCGTTCGACAAAGGATGACAAACCACTGGAAGAGGCCAAGTGGTTCCATTCGGCCCACTAGGCACGCCCGCAGATCCCTCGGTGGCGGGGAGCGTGCAGAGAGCACAGGCCGATTAAGTTACTTCAAGAGTACATTTATACACTGGAATTAGTTACACAACACACACTACACAGTGCCACAAGCTGCTGTGCCGTAACTATAAGATGCTATGTAAAAAGTGTCAGGTCCTGTTGCCCATTTTACGGCCACGGTACCGAAATTATTCATGATATTTATTGATTACTTTCATAGTAATACATCATAGAATTTCATGTCCCCCTTTGCGTCCGTAGGTGTAATCGGTACACCCGGTAGCTGAAGATGTCTAAAAGTTCGGACTAAAACAGCGTTCAATAATCCGTGCAATGCCTCATACAAAGGCGTCCAGCCTTTATCGTCGGTCTGCCAACCACTTGTTGGCATTGTCCCAAAGTCGCGCCTCCTTGAACTCCTTGCCTGCATTTTGCGTTCCTTGGTAGACCTGCGAAGAAAGTCAGCTTTGGTCGGGGCGTCAAGAGTCCGAGAATGATGTCGCGTGTGAAGACCACTTACGGCATCCCACAATCTAAAAGCCAGGTCCAAGTTGCCAGTGAAACTCTCGCTGTGCTGGAACCACTCTTTGCCCTTGGACTTGACATCCTGGCGAGCCTCTGGCGAAGTGGGATTGGCTTGCAGTGGCAGGTCGTCCAGATAAGTCCGCACGGCAATACCGAGGCCACAGTCGTTATCGTCAATGAATGGCAGTCTACAGTCACGGTCAGCCAGGCTCTCCATAAAGTGCATCAACCTTGGTTTCGAGGGGGATCACGCACTTAACGCCCAGCTCAACCCAGTCCTTGCGATCGCGATCAGCATCTCCGCTCAGCAACAGACTGACAAGGACCGATTCGATGAGATTTCTGAGTGCGGTGCGCACCTCACAAATGAGGGAGCGATAGCATAGGAGTTGTCGACTAAGAGGACCAGAGTAGCCAATGGGTTTGTGCTGCAATTTTGCGATGCATGCCACGCGAGATACCAACATGTTAAATGTTTTATCCTCCTCTGCAGAGATCGAGGAATTAGTTACTCTACGTCCATCATGCGGTAATGCGAATTGAGAGGAAACATACCCGAGCCTCGCATTGGGCCTCCTGAGACATGCGAGAACCAGTTCTTTGTGTTGAGAAGACCCATGCGGAGCATCTCAATCGCGATGAAAATTGCCTCTTCCAGATTGTCCTCGAGTCCTATTCCTGCGAGTGCTTGTTGGAGACATTTGCCCCAAGCGGTCAAGTTGTGCTTGTCGTCCACGTAGCCGCGCAATTGCAAGAATCGCCAAACCACATTCGACAAAATGTCTTCTTGTGTGGAAGGAATCTAAGCCAGAGGATTAGCCTGATAGTCAAAAAGTGCAGATTGTACGAGAAATTGGTCTTCATACGGGTGTGTCTTTGCTGGCAAATGTTCTGGCCACGAATTCAGGGTTCGTTAGGCTCTGCAAGCCAAACTTGAACGAGCCGCGGGGGGCTTGGAGGCCCTTGGTCTCCTCTGTGAACTTGTCACTGGAAACTCTCCAGGCCTGCACAGTCTCTTTCACGGACGGGAGTCCCTTCAGGTTGATCTGTCTTTGGGTCGAATCTTCGTCGAACCAAGGTCGGATGGTGATTGTCTTAGTCTGATAGAATCGATGAAGGCAGTTGGCCAAGAGTCCGATAGACTGTGCCCTGATGGGAGTGAGAGTATCTGCTACAAGTTGACGGTAGATCTCGGTGTCTTCCGTGCCCAACGGCAGGGTCAAGCGGACTTCGCCAGATGTGAGAAAGTTGGGAACATCACGACCAATCACGCCCTTGGATATATAAAAGTATAGCTCTTCCGGTAGTCGCAGTCCAATGAGTTCGTGCATGTCCGAGGGGGTTTCCTCCTGGTGCATCGGGGCCACTCGTCCCTCAACATCGATGATCACATGGTGCTTGACAACCAAGTAGGCTCGCTTGTATCGCTTTGTGTAGTCCAGCTCTTGCATCCGACGCTCGTCTTCGAATTGCGCACACAATGTCAAGGCGCTCCGGCCGGCCGCATTGAACATGGGCAGCGCGTCCCGAACGGTCGGTAGCTTTCCGGGGAAGGCGGGATTCTCAAACAGCGGGAACGATCTCAAGAACGGTGATCCCAGAAGGAGGCCAAAATCCAAGAACTGATCATTTGATAAGCGACCCAATTCCTCCTGGAGTATGCGTTTCGTGAGCCAGAAGAATTGCGCGGGCTCAATGTCGATGCGGGTCACGAGTTTATCAATATCAAAGAAAAGAGCTTCGGAGGGTCCGTAAACGGCATCGATGACCGGATGAGAGCCCCGGGCGAGATAGACAAGCTGCTCAACGGATGCACGGTCAATTTCCATCATTGCCTTTTGCTGGCGCCCAATTCGGCCCAGTCGCAGTTGATGCGAAAGAGGGACCAGTACACAACACATACCTGCGCACACGCGCTGTACGGAGCAACCATGAAGGCTACGCCGTTCTGATAGAGAATCCGTTGCAGGAACTTGTAAAGGGTTTCCGGAGGCGGGGTGCCTGATGTTTCATCGTCAGCTTCGATCGGAGCTACCACCAGGAAGCCACAGAGCACTGTGGCCGGCAATGAAGGCGACCAGATATCGGACATGCGTGCCGTGAGGCTATTCATACCGGCATTGCTGAAGGCATCGACAACTTGGTCCGCTTGCTGCTGGTCATACAGCTCCCAAGCTTGCTCGAACGAGCGAACCATGGCAGCTTGGTTGCGAGGCTTTTCATCTTTCTTGCCAAAATCGAGGCCATTGAAAACAAAGACACATGTCACCCCCAGATTCTTGTAAGTCTGAAGCTCTCGTTCAATGTTGGCCTTGAGTGCGAAGGGAAAGCCCCCTAGGGCGCCGAGCAGGGCCTCTCGAGTCGACTGGTTTACCAGATGCTGTTGGAGATAGTGGGAAGCATCGAGACCAATGACCGCACCCTTCAGTGTGGACAGAGGCAGGGACTGCGTGCGGCCCACGGTCCATTCGTCAAGGGGACGGACTAGAAGGCGCGAAAGCTCCTGTTAGCAAGATGCGGTTGCAGTCGTGATTGAGGTCCGGCAGGGTGCTGTCAAGCTAGGTGGGACTTACTCGGCATGACGACGAAGTTGCGAGACTTAAGACGGCCACGAGCCGAGCATCAAGGCTCTTGAGAGAGCGGATCGGGAATGTGGGGAGGGGCAAGGAAAAATTGTTGGATCGGGGGCGAAGGTCAAGGGTCGCGATCAGATGGGTGGTGTAATCATGTAATGACGGGAGGGGGAAGGAGCGGAGGCGGGCCAGATGCGCCCAGAGTGTTTCTTGAGGATTTGGCAATAAACATGCCCACTTAGAGTAACTGCTCTGGTGGACCTGTCCAGACTCAGAGTCTTAGTAGTGTCAGGTACCTATTTAACTATTAGTCTAACCACCACCTTACCTGGTCGGCTGGTACTACTGGACCGAAGCGGACAGCTTTGCCTTCTTTCTTTTGGCACAATATTTATGGAATATTGAATCTACTACAGCCCTTGATGCACGCTCACCCTTTCCCAAATTTCTCTTTGGGCTTACAGTAGTTGGAACGGAAATGGCTCTTCCCAACGTTATCTAGTGGTTAAGGTTGGTCTTCGAAGTTATTCCCTTGATTTACATTCAGATCCCGCCCGTGGGTAGTTAACTAGTACTTACCTACTCTTAGTTAGTACCTACTTACCTTACTCTGAACTATAGTTATGTTAGTACTTAGGTAACTACCTTACTATAGTACCTCCTAGGCTCCTACTTAGTACTAAGGTTACTACCTACTCAGCAGTGATTACGTCGATAGTCACCTTGTTAGTGATTCTTAGGTGGTAGCAGATTTCCAGTATTTTTCCAAGTCGGAAGAAGTGCGAATATCGACGTATCACAAACAGCTCAGTATCGCTATGACTTCGCAGTCTCTAAATCGCAATCACCTTTTCTTGATATCTTATACCTTCCAAGCCGAGGAGAGGTATTATCTGGCCCAACCGTTTAGATACCCAGTACATGAGTACAATACTAGACTCTGTCAATCTGGAGAATACGAGGGCTTCATTATGAAAATGCAAGTCTGACTGCAGACCACGCAGCATCAAGTCGTATTTTCAAGGTTCATCTGGCCTATGACAATGAACTCTACACTTTCATCTCTTCGGCTTCCTAATTGTTTCCAATGCCTAACGCTCTATATTAGTGGTACCCCAGGTCAACCTTCGGTACTCTTCAGCATGTGAGAAGATGGAGAATTGCACCCGAGACCGTCATTCCTGAGGTTACTACTCCTTGTCTTTTCTTTGCAATGATCACCATTTGGAATTGGACAGCAGGCCCTCAAAAATAAATACGTATTTATCAAGGGTTCCATTTCTTACATTCAATTCGATTTGGGTACCACCGTCGCCCTTTATAAGCAGGTAGGTACCTGTAGTTAGCTTTAATCACACTGCATAATGGCCAAGTGGAACCTCCATACCTGGACTCCTGGAGTGCTCCTATACATCATACAGTATGCAACTGTACACAACGGTACTCTAGGATCATGAAAGTGTAAGGTTGGTGTTCCCAAAGATTTACCTACCTACACGTACTGTAGTACCGCTTGACCTGCGCTGGGTCTACTTAAGGCGATAGGAATGGATAGGTAGTTAGTAGGTACTATTGTAACCGGTTCCAGTTTTCTCTTTGCGGGCATCTATAAGCTTATTAGAACCACAGGTGAGACCATGAGAACATGGAACAAGATGGTGCACCAGACCCGAGACACCCGCTCTCACCTTCTGGACGACGCACGTGCGAAGCCGCCCACGATTCTTTGAAGACTCGACTCTGCATGACCGTTTTCAGGCGCTTCTCATACCTCCAGTATACTGGCCGCCTAGCTCGGTCAAGACACGGAAGCTTTATACATAAGTATATCTTCCGTGCCAGACCTGGTGGTCATCTAAGCCAAACACAAGATCGGCCGGTCGTCGCCTGTACATTCAACATTGAAGGTCGCGTGATTGCTCCACCTCATTCCCTGAAGAAACTGGAGACCAGCAGAGCGAGAACCCACTGAAGTAGTCCCAACCCGAGGCATCTCATTAGTCACTCGAGTGAGTCGAGTCTGGGTCCACGGACGAGAATGGAGTTCCATCCTCCCAGAGATAAGCAGGTCTTGGCATTCGACTGTCTTGGTGTCTTCAGAAGCGATAAGAGTCCATTCTTGGGGTTCTGCTGGGGCCCGTTGAGAATTGATGCGCCCGTTTGCCGACGGGAAGCCGCCATCGCTTGGAACCGGACACCCGAAGTCGCATGGGCGCCACGGTGATCCACTCTCCCGCACGTCGACGTCTACCAGTATATAGTCGCGCGGAGCAGCCCGAAGAGTCATCGGACTCTTAGTAGACATCCATTTCACCGCCGAGGTTCAAAGCTGACTTCGCTGGGCTTGCGCTTCTCACGTACCGGTTCCCCCTATTCATTCGGCCTTCAGGTTAGAGACAGCTCGAGAAATCCTCAAGATGTCGACTACTGCCGTTCCTATTGCTCTGCCCGTCATTGACATCTCCAACCCCCATGACCCGGCCGTGGGGAAGGCGATGCTTGAAGCAGCCGCCAAGTACGGCTTCCTGTATGTGAACAGTAAAGGCTCAGATTTCACGCCGGAGGATGTGGATCATGCATTTGGTCTGGTATGTCTGAAACACCCCATCCTCGGTGTCTTGAGCCCGAATCGAGCTGCAAGTGGTATTGACTTCTGGAATAGTCGAAGAAGTTTTTCGCTTCTCCATCCTCCGACAAGGAGACTTGTCGCATCACGCCAAATGTGAGTGCTCCGTGGAGTTTGAACGACCTATTCGACGGATTCAAATGAATCAAAAAGGACCCGGGAGGCTAACTAGAAGCGCCGGTGGGACATCGCGTAGAACCGTGGCTGGTCTGGCATGCACACAGAGACCTTGGACCCTGAACACCAGCGGGTATGTATAAGATTACCGCAAAGCGCCTCCACTGAAACTCTCGTCACATATAGACTGACCAAGGGCTTACAGACCGGCGACTTTAAAGAGTATGCATCATAGTATCCACAGAATGGACCCTCATATCAACCGGTCATCATTCATTGACTCATCCCGATTCTCCAGAGCCATGAACTTTGGCGACTTCAAAGATGGCAAAGCGCAACAGCCTCTTCCGGCATCTCTAAAGCCCCACGAGTCAGACATCTCCAACTTTGCTCAACTCTGCAACAAGACCTGTAAAAGGATTCTGAACCTACTCTCCCTAGGCTTGGAGGTAACCTCACCCTTTTTCCCTCACGCCCAGCCCGCATTTCTCAATCTCATCCATAAATCTAATCGTCCCATCTAGATTCCCGAAGACTTCTTCACCACCAGACACGACCCCAGCCTCGGACCAACGGGCAGCATCCTCCGTTTCCTCTGGTACCCCTCGATCTTCTCCCCCGAAACCGCATCCTACAAGCACGACAAGGACGTCCGAGCCGGCGCCCACTCCGACTACGGCAGCATCACGCTCCTCTTCCAACGACCCGGCCAACCGGGTCTCGAAATCCTCACGCCCGAGGGATCCTGGGCCCCCGTGCCCATCGTCCCCGGTGACAAGCCCGATGCCTACCCATTCCCACCGATCCTGGTGAATATCGGCGATCTGCTGAGCTACTGGACGGACGGCCTGCTCAAGTCGACAGTGCACCGGGTCGTGTTCCCCTTGGAGGAGCAGCGGAGTCCCAACCCCCAGGATCGGTATACGGTGGTGTATTTCTGCCATCCCGTGGACACGACCGAGTTGGTGCCGGTGCCGGGCGAGATAGTAGCGGAACATCGTCTGAAGACGGGCGGGTTGAAGGGGGATGCAGCCGTGGGTTTCGGTGGAGGCGCGGGAAGCCTGGAGCCGGGGAAGAGACCGTTGACGGCGTCGGAGCATTTGGAATCCAGACTGGCGGCAACATACGGATTTACAAAGGAGGAATAGAGAGACTGGGCCACGGAATCAGTCTTGTGTAATGCTGAGTCTTGGTTTCCCCTTTTTTTTTTCTTCTACAGTATCTGAAATTGGAGCTATCTGAAAAGGCCTACAGTCCCTAAACGGCCTTTGGCGGACAGTGACAACCCAGGCGAACTCAAAAGTAGATATGCGCGCTTTAAGTTGACACAGTCAAAAATTGCCACTGCCCCAATATCTGGGGAGAAGACAGAAAATGAAGACCACGATGGGACACGCTCGACTGCAATGTGAGACATTGTGGGACCAAGATATCGACAGGGCTCCATGACCCATCTACGTACATACAAAGGAGACTCGTCACAGAGAAAGAAAATACGAGGAAATCCGTCCCCCAAATCCACACCCAGCATATGACTCAATTGACCCAGCGTGGAAAAGCATCATCAAAGATGCTGCGGTATATATGCCCGGTCAACGACGACCTCAGATGTGAACGGGTGACCAATATACACTATGAGACAAGGCTGCTAGGACGAGGCAAATAGATAGCGACCAATGATGAAAAGTCACCGGTCGAGAGACTCGGCCGCCCCTGCATGTGCGAATCGAACTCCAAAAAAAAAGACAAGGCAATGAATCGTATTGAGGAGACCATCAGGAGATGGGGAGGTGATATTTGCAAAGAGAAGGATAGAATTGACGAGGTTAGATTCAAAGCTCGACAGAAGAAATAGGTATCTTTGAGGATGACAGTTGTTGGATTAGTAACGCCAGAAGTTGCAAATGCTTTGCGCAAACGAGACGTGAGACCATGGAGATATAAAGGCCAGGGGAGAAGACGCGATAGGACGCTATGCGGGGAGACAAGATGCATATGCGAAATTCAAGAGCTAGGATTGGCCCACTCTGCCGCCATGGACAGAGCGGAGCCGACAAGGTAGAGGTATGATGTGAGAAATGCAAAGAGATGGTCTCATTAGTTGTTGGGCCCAAAAGGGCAGCGATCAAGGAGTAGTGTGACACCAGTGGCGATGGTAGACCCAAGCTGCCTTTTGGCAGTCTTTGCTGCAGTACTTCGTGCGACGGCAGCGACGGCACTTGGCGAATTGACGTTGGAATTCTTCCCACTTGCCACATTTGTAGTTGGCGCATTGACGGATGCCGCCTCTCGATTCGTCCTTGCGGCAAAGATTTCTCATCACCACGCAGGCCCAGTACTGCATGTCTTTGGAATGATGGCGAACTGTGAATTTTTCAACCAAGGGGAAGATGTTGACATCATCGGGAAGGAGGTACTCATCCTCCTCTTCAAATTCAACAGGAGAAGCCGGGTCGGCATTGTCATCCAGGAGGTGAAGTTCTCGATCGATCTTGAGTTTCGGGACAAGGTGAGAGCGTTGGAAGTACGTCCGCAGATTGCAGTACTTAGATACGTATGCCAGGAGCTGCAACGACATGAGAACATCCTCATCCCGAGGCATTGTAGTAAGAACGCTCTGGGTGGCAGGCGCATTTCGATCCCGGAGATACATAGCATATGGGCTAGGAGCGAGTGTGGGGGAGTTCTGGTTTTCCGTGGCCTGAGTTGGAGAAAGACCAAGTCCGCCATTTGGTGGTGCCGCTGCATTGTTGATAATGCTGCCGTCGACAGCAGAGCGGTGGGCAATATTGAAAGTCTCGGCATCCTGGCCCTCTTCAGATGGATCGGTGACCGTCAGGCCATGTGCAGGAGAAACATCGTCAATCATAGTGGTCTGCTGTTCATCGACGCTGTCGACCTCCATGGTATTGGGTAATGCCACAACAGGATCCGAATTTTGGCCCAAGACAACATCATCACCCATTGCGGAATCTTCGCCAACTGCATCATCTGACTCGCCTGACGCCGATGGCTGCTGTTGGATGCTTGGGCGCTGGTGTGCAGGCCCGGGCTGAGGAAGCGTGCGAGAATGGGAGTGGATGTTTCCACTGGGTGTGGTCGGGGAGTCAGGTTGTGAAATAAGGCCGGTTTGCAGTCCAGGCGGCATGCTCGGCAAACGATCGGCATCCCGAACAGGTCGCAGGCCAAAAGTTTCGCTTGTGTCAATCGAGGGCACAGCTGTGGCAAGAGGTTGCATGGCCCGGAGGCGGTGGCTGGCGCGAGATAAGCGCACGTCGTGAACGCGATGATTGTGAATTTCCTGGCGGAAAGTGCTTCTTTCAGGGGGAGAAGTCATCGGAGCACGAGGGGGGGATGTGATATCCATCGCATCGGAGTCGGTCGGGTGAGTGTCTTGGTAGAATGGCTGAGGGATTTCGATATTCGGAGGCGGAGCCTGGCGACGCGAATGAGGTCGGGCGTCAGTGTGATTGTTCGAATCTAGAGATGAAATGCGCTCAGAGGTATCTCGACTGGAAGGACTCGACTTGGCGGCCTGCCGACTCGAGTTGTGCTTGTGGGAGTCGGGCTCGGCGCGCGACCGAACCTTGTCCACCACTTTGATATAGTTGTCCAGAATTGTGGCGATCACCGGGACCATATCAGCTTCAACAACCCTTGTCCGTACGCTTTCTGATCCCCGTACACCAATGTTGACCACGCACTGGAAGGCCAGACTCCACTTCCACATCTCCATCAGATCCTTGCTCCGGCCTTCCTTCAGAATACAAACGAGTCGTTCAATACCGCCATCGACGGTGAGAATGTCTCGGATCCGGGCTGATGAAGTTGTCAAGTAGGCGAGATGATTCAGCGAGTTGATCAGTGGAAGGGTGGATGTGCAATCAAGGGCCCGCCGGTCATAGAGAGTCGTGGTGATGTTGACCGAGGCCTTGTTCACATTAGGAATACTGAAATTGACTTCACGCATGGTGAATGAGAGCGAAGTGTCCAAAGATGACACCGGTAGATGCTGAGACGTGAGAATGAGGAGGAAAGGAAGCCTCGAGGACTGGCCGGATGATGAGGACCTGAGGGATGTTCATAGGATGGGGGGTGACAGCCCCTAACCGGAGGGATGGCAGCCCAGGACGACTGTGGATTCTCAGAAAAACGGGAACAAAGAACCCCTTCAACGGAATATATCTTATGCACCGAGAGACATCGGGGCAGCCAGCGCAGAAGATATATACAGCGCCCGATGAATTCCCAGGAGTGAGGGGAAGGCAAGCGAGAGGGGGTTGGTGGGAGGGGAGAAGATCTTGTGATGACTCTCCGAGGTCGACTGTGGTGGAACAGGCTGCGATGGGCGTTGGCACGATCGGCAAAGGATCTGGGATGAGATAAGAATCGGATTGAAACAGGAATCGACAGATGCGAAGCTCGATGGATAGGGCGCGCTTCTGAAAGTGGACAGTGAGAAGGGGGAGTGAAATTGAAAAAGCCTTTGAGGGTGAAAGCGGAGAGGCGTCAGGTGCCTCCTTAATATTACGGCACCCGAGGACTGGCACCCGCCACTCCCAAGAAATCAGGTAGAGACTTACTCCGACAGTACTACCGTCGTAGCCAAAATTGCAGTCACCGGAGACCATGTCGAGCACACCGCGCTTGACGAGTGACTACAGTGGTAGTCAATGCGACCGACCTACGAGACTATTGATCTCCTACCCGCTTTCTAGCTCTCAGTGATATCACTGCTTGATGAGTCCATGCTTGCCCAGGGTATAGCCGGTATACTCATTCCTGACTCCATACAAAGTGTCGTGGGGATAAGTATCGTAGTCTCACTCCCGCCCCATCAAGTTCTTCATCACAGCGGTCTATTTTTACCATTGCTACAACCTTACAAGTACTACTGGCCTGCACGCTACACGGCTACAGTACTATATCAGGCGGTCGAAGGGACTTGTCACTCGTACTGCCATCTACCCTCATCCGCGTTAGAGTTGATCACCACGCGTAATTGCAGCGCTGACCATATCACTGTATGCCTGAATAAGACCAAATTTGGGCTTTGGCACATATGAGTAACTGACGAGCTGGCTTGGAATCTTTTCAGCCTGGCTTTGGTTACGTTAGTAGGAAATATTGGTGCCGACAGTCTCTTTGCCTCCGGGACCCTCGTGGCCACTGGCGGCTGATAAAAATAATACCGTCGCTCGGCCTCGGGAAGGACGGGAACGTGGAATCATAACCATCCATTCACTCCGCCGCCGTCAAGCAAGGCTGATTAATAAAGTAACCTTGTGGGACACACCGCACGGAGAGTTGCCGCCAAAGTCAGCCACTACCTAACATACGCCCTTCCTGCTCTTACTTGCGCTCAGCGACAACGAATTTGCAATCATTGGTCTAGCAGAGCTAGCCCTATTCTTCCCTGATTTGACTTCATTGATCCGACGTAGAGAAGGAGGTCCTCTGCGAATGACTCCATCCCATTGTATACGCGCGATACCTGCTTGTCGGTCCCCATGCTGGAGTCAAAGAACCTGACATCAAATCAACGCCACTGGAGCCGCGTTAGTCTTGACATAGGGAATATGGCCATCGACTCCAGTGTTTTGTACTCGAGTTTTGGACCTCGGCTATTGTACTGTATATGTCCTGCCCTGAGGGTCTTGAACTCTTACTTGTCTCATGGTCATATCTGGCTGGGGAGCACATGTTTCCAGGCTTGAATTATTCCTCTCCAGATAAAAGAGACCTGACTAGTCTCTGGAAGTCGACACGCGATCTATGTCATCTTTCCGTGAGCCTGGATATGTTGACAAAGTAGCACGTGTTGCACCTGGTTATCAAACCATGCACAACTACAGCTTCATGCATTATCAAGAGTCGGCGATCGAGATTAGAATCGGTAGCGTGGACCCGTAAACTGACTAGATAGCAGAAGTTGTTCAAGGTGGTCGCCCTGCAGCTGTATGTAATGAGTGTTCTGTCGTGAAGTGGTCAAGTGCTTTAATCTTACATCCATGCACTTCACAAGTTCACATAGATCTCTCAGGTAGGTAACTATGGTAGACATACATGGGTGGGGTCAGGTGGAGCATTAAGCATTCGCACGTTCAGCAGGTCCTACAGTTGTGGGCCACCCTTCTACATACATAGGACGTGCATGATGAGCTGTTCGATTTTGGAGTGAAGCAGTAGAAACCAGAACGAAATGAAGTGATCACTTTACTCTTTACAGGACGAACGATATACTGCAGTCATCTCAATTCTGAGGCGGAGCTTTGGAGACGGTGCTATATGAGTGATTCTGGACAGAACCAGGCAATTTCGATGTCCGTAGTGGGCCAGTCAATGAAAAAGACATTAAAAATACTCATACATGGTGCCTGGTATATTATTGTATTAGTAGTAAATTTATCATCTTGTATAGTGTATAACTGTATACTGTAGTCTGTACTACTATACTGTCCTGGTGGCCTTTTCACATTACTAGCTTCTCAATCATCGCATGATAGTAGATAGACAACCGATCTGGGCGACACTAGGATCTTCAAGGATAAGACCTTTAAATTGGGTAAATGGGAGCAAATTATCCATCCTTTCTGTGTTTTTCTGCGACACCCGAGGCACTTACTGTAGAAGCAAGTCCCCCAGCAGAGTCAGCACAGACCAATCCGTGCACGGTTTGCACACCATGAAATTGGAAGGACGGGTAGGATTTTGAACTTGGACCCGCCGAGGCGGCGACAAACCGGAAATTCAACTGGTCTAGTGAATGAATTACCAAACTGGAACCGATACACTACTATAGTACACGTCACTTACAGTAGTAGGTCTTCGTCCTGCATGTGTCCATGTTGTATAGTCTCTAGTGCGATGATAAGGTACAAATCTATGGAGTTTTCTTTGGTTTTGAGAATACCCATTTAAATGTCACTGCTTTGCTTGGTAAGACCAGATTGTGTAGCGTAGTGGAGAGTTTGAAGAACATTGCAGCGTGGATTCGATAGTTTGATAAATAAACAGTACCTAATTTCCAGTGTGTCGGGGCTGTGGTCCTGTGGAGTAAATAAGTAGTCGTGAAACGAGTTCGATCCAAACCAGGCGGTGTTCGCTCTTCTCTTGTGAGTCGTAGGTATACGGATCAAGACGACCGTCAATATGAAGCGCCCTTATATAGATATCGGGGGGTCGTTACTAGATTCTGATGCAATTAGAGATACGAACGTAAGACTACAATCATTGACTGTTCAGAAAGGTTTGTTCTTGGGATCCATACCTATTGACTGTTGACTGTTCAAATGAAGTGTATGGAATCTCACCGCGCATAAAATCAAATTTGATAACCAAAATTCATTCGAAGTTCTTGCATGGAGAATCGATAGCCAGTCCAGTGAGTCCCCTAGGTGCGCAGAAATTTATTAGTCGGAGATGAGAATGGGGCCCGAACACTGATACAGTACAGTATGATAGATACATAAGAGATATTGTATTTGTGTATCGTATATACTGTAAGATTATAAGATGGAACACTTTTTCAAGACGGGCCTGTGTTAGGCCGACACGCATAAGCATCTTACAGTCCAGATTCTTACCTGAATTTGGTCAAATAAGAAAGTTGAGTTGCACAGCATAACACTGGCACACAGCTGTCTGGAGGGATCAAACTCCGCGTCATTCAGGCAAACTGGACAAGGCAGCTCTCAATCGACGATGAGTATATATTGACTCGAACCTTGATCAATCCACCTCTTCGTATGACCGTTGGTATTGTAGACGCCATTGTGATTGTGGTAGTCGGAGCTTCAGATACCTCACATTTGCCTGTAAGGCTATGACACAGCACAGGCTGCCTCGGACCAGAGCCAGGGAATGGCCACCATGCGCTGCACCAAGGCGGCGATCTGAAGCTGTCAACGTATATATCGAGAGCTAAATTGGAAAGTCTAAATCGTGCCCAGTGTCCACTGTCCACAAAGACCTGCCAGCATTATCTACGCTCAACACGCTTATACAGTACTGTTGAGGGACATACCTCAGTCACTGAAATTTTGATGAAAGAAGAGCTGACTCCAGTAGGTAGGTAGAATATCAGAGTTGATGGAGGCGCCATCAGCAGGAGAGGTTGCTGGCTGAAACTACATGATTAGTGACTCACTGCCCACTCCCAGTGCCCAGTGCCCAGTCTCCAGTGGTCCACTACATCATGGATAGTACATACATGCTGACTAGTAACTACTAAATAGTAAATACAAATATAATATAAAGTGTACACTATACACTACATGGAGTACTCGTGTAAACCAAAGAGACGTTTGTCCCGGGTACGAGCTTTATTGTATTGATACGTTGCATGTCGACTATCCTTCACTGTCCCAGACACTTATTAAGTTTGAGCGCCGAGCCGGGATCCGACGGGAAGGAATATCCTTGCTTCGAGCACAGCTAACATATTCTGCGTAGTGCTGAAAACTGGGTGTGGCCTGCTAGGTACTGAAGCTTGTGGCTCTGCAGGCGATGTCATCTGAGAATTGGATATAATGTTGCACTCGATTTGGATGATTCCATTCTACCTGGTAGTAGACAGTTTCGTTGAATGCACATTGGAAGTGAACGGGCTTTCCGCTGATAGTAGGTTAGCTCTCACCAGTTACGGTATATACTCCGATCAAGATCGACCTATCTGACTCGTACACTGCGCTTTATTGCAATAGAGGGATGTATAGTTTCAATAGTCGCTGTCAGTCATGGGCAATCCTACCATTGTCTACACCAAACTCGACGGGAGTTCCGCATGGGCGCTACCCCCGACGGCGATCCGCTGCCCCGGGATTCAGATCGCTCAGCCCTCTTTGATTACACTTTCAAGGACCAGAATTCAGTCCACTTCAGGACATAAGTGATCGGTGGCACCTTCAGAGCTTCCAGAAGAAATTTGTTTTTCCTTGTCTTCTTTTTCTTCTTCTTGGAGCGGGCTGCACAAACATATCAACGCACAGTAAGTTTGTCCTCGAGCCAATTACGTGGTCTTGATCGTTACCAGAAGATAAAGTCATAGGTGCTCATGTCTGCTTACCAGTATATGCAATATACATTAGGAGCAAATAACTTTGAGCGCTCGCTCATTCTGACAGACGCTGCAACTGTCAAGTGCTAAGCATGTGTTGTATAGGAAGCACGGGGAGCCCGGCCACGGGCTGTCAAGCCTCGAGCGTTGACAGGGTCCAGCATGGTTAGGTCCCAAATGACTACTGAACAATGGACGGGACATAGGCTCTAACGTTGGAGATTCAGGTGGACCGCTCTAGTCGCACTCTTAATTATTAATACTAAACTGAACAGACCGCTATTGACGATGAAATACCTGGGTACACAATTACACATAGTCACATACATGATGCCAGTAGCTTTAGGGGTCCCGGCTCATTTGACTACGGGCTAACTCGTTTCAACTGGTCTCGTCACTACTACTGAAGGATGGTCGAGATCAAGTGTAAGCATAAATGGTCGAAGACATTCAATAAAGCACGACTTCCTTCTGTATATTCTATCGATCTGTCGATATTCAAGTAATTTCCTATGTCGTCGTCATGGGCCATTACCACTGAAGTACACTTGTCATTTAACTAATCTACACTTCTACCGCAGTACCGAAGTTCCCTCCCCCAGTCGGTGGTCCACCCACCAGTACACTTGTTTGGAATAGAAGTGGACCCAACCGATATTATTATTGTTGTCGATTGTTCCCCCTGAAAAAAATACCCAAAAACATGCCGTTCTTATGTACATTGTAGGCAAGCCTTAAGTTCCCACGGACGTAGTAGTATCTGGATTCCGGGATCCTGGGTAAACGTTGAAAATTGACGAACATATTTCACAAGATACGCACTCTATAACTACAATAGATCCATACTCAATTGTCATTTATCAATCATCCTCCAAGTGCACAACTGCACATCGAGCGGAGGACTACACGAGTACACGCCGCATGGCTACAGTGGCGCTCCATAGATCTCGCATGCAGAACACCACCTTTGACAGTCAACACTAAACCCTCAAATTTCTTCGAAAAGGAGTTCCATTCATATAGTCGACGCTCCAACTTTAGAGAGATACCGTCTCGATCCTTATAAGGGAGTTCCAATCAGCAGAAGTACTGCGTACTGTGTACTTGTGTAGCATTCATTACATTACCCTCAAGGTGTTAGAAGACCAGTGGCGCACAGGCACAGAGTCCAGAGCAGACTGTGAGAGCCTGAGAGGCACATAGCTACACACAATACTGACCACATATCATACTGAACAGTGAACACATAAGTACTTCAAGTAATGAAGTCGGTGATCTGAGCCTGGAATTTCGTGGGATATTCAACAGTACATAGTCATACGACCTGACACTAAGCTTACGTAAATATGCTGTATCCGTGACTGTATGTAAGGCCCATCTGTGATACTGATCTGTGTAACAGTTATGATGCATACTGTATTACCGGGCTGAATTACGGTTTCATCGTACAAAGTGCGCGAGCAGCAGGACTAGCTCGTTTTTCTCCTCCCCCTTAAGCCGATTTTCCAGATTTCGACTGCCGGCGCCAATTGATGCTCTATCCCTCTCTTCCAGGCGTGATTTTCTCATTAGGTGGCATTCTTCTTGCAGATATCGGCTGCTTACCAAACTAGCCCATTGTCTTTTTCCATTGCACTCAGACCAGGCGTGATTTCTGGGACTCCCGTGCCTGAAGGCCTTCGTCAAAGACACTTCCACCAGTCCCTTTCCTGCGCTTCTCGCTCCACTTTCAGCCCCCTCGTCCTAACTCGCTCCCCCCTCCTCCTCCGTCTCCTGGTCCTCTTTCCCTTGGGTCCCTTTCCGATTCTCTCACCCAACCGCCAACCTTCCTCCACACCTCCTCCGCCCTCCCCCCCCCTGGAACGTTGTTTTCCTCGCTCCCCTGCATTCCACCACCACGGTTCTTTGGGGTAATTGTTCGGCAAAATGGCAGCCGACATGACGGGCGAACAGATGCAGGCCAAGATTACTGCGGCCAGGCGCGAAGCTGAGGGCTTGAAAGATCGGATCAGACGTCGGAAAGATGAATTGGCCGATACCTCTCGTACGATCTTCCTGACCACCTCTGCTCACTCGATTCCGGACGCTTCTTCCGAGCGATTTCCGCTGCGACGAACAACTCTCAAGGAAAACGCGACGGATCGGTGATCAATAGCGAATGAAATGGGATATTGTTGGCTGACCTCCTCTATACAGTTCGCCAGGTTGCGCAGGGCCAGACCGATACCCTTCCTCGGATTGGCATGAAGCCTCGCCGGACGCTGAAGGGTCATCTCGCCAAGATTTACGCTATGCACTGGTCGACCGACCGCCGCCATCTTGTGTCAGCTTCACAAGATGGCAAGTTGATCATCTGGGACGCCTACACTACGAACAAGGTGCACGCCATCCCTTTACGCTCCTCATGGGTCATGACGTGCGCCTACGCGCCCAGCGGAAACTATGTCGCCTGCGGTGGTCTTGACAACATCTGCTCCATCTACAACCTATCATCGCGTGAAGGCCCTACTCGTGTTGCTCGCGAGCTGTCCGGTCACTCTGGCTATCTGTCCTGCTGCCGTTTCATCAACGACCGCCGAATCATCACCTCCTCGGGAGATATGACCTGTATGCTTTGGGACATCGAGTCGGGCACCAAAGTCACTGAATTCGCCGATCACCTGGGTGATGTCATGTCCATCAGCATCAACCCCACGAACCAGAACATTTTCGTTTCTGGTGCATGCGACGCATTCGCTAAGCTTTGGGACATTCGGACAGGCAAGGCTGTCCAAACTTTCGCTGGACACGAGTCCGATATCAACGCAATTCAATTCTTCCCCGATGGCAATGCCTTTGGTACCGGTTCCGACGACACCACTTGCCGTCTGTTCGACATTCGTGCCGATCGTGAGCTTAACAGCTACCAGGTAAGACCACCTACTACTATCTCGCCTCTCGGACTCGTTTGGGGCTCCGTGTGAATCGCGTATAGTTTGAATGGAGCTAACTAAGTTGGCGTTATCAGAGCGACCAAGTTCTGTGCGGCATCACCTCGGTCGCATTCTCCGTGTCCGGTCGGTTATTGTTTGCTGGTTATGATGATTTCGAATGCAAGGTATGGCTGATCGTTTCCTGGAGCTGACATCAATGAAAACGTGCGATTGGCTGACAAAATTCCTAGGTTTGGGATGTCCTTCGAGGCGATAAGGTGGGCTCGCTCAGCGGCCATGAGAACCGTGTGAGCTGCCTGGGTGTCAGCAACGACGGTATCAGCCTGTGCACTGGATCCTGGGATTCCCTGGTACAGTTTTCCCCCAAACAACTTGCTGAAAGTGTTCAAATTGCTGATACAACTTTCCGATCATCTAGCTCAAGGTTTGGGCGTGGTAGTCTTCCGCGACTGGACAACAGACAAGATACCCACCTCGATCATTCGCACTGTCCACATTTTTTTATTATTTACGTCTTTGAAATCTCTCCCCCTGTCTCGGTGATCTCGCCACTGTACGATAATACACAACCACCTTTGAACCTGAATTGGTCTCTGGATAATCACGGCGCAGACTTCGATCCATTTCATCCGAACTGAAAACAATGCTATGTCACGCGAGGCTGGTGAACGTCCTGCCTGCATAACCTATGAAAGCGACGACAACGACGTTCAATCATGACAAGAATTTCTGCCGCCTTATTGATCTGCATTGATCTTTACCGAACGTTTGACAATTCGACTTGAGCAGTGGCGAGGTCTCCCAAGTGTGACACTCGCTGTCACGATCCGGCCCAAATGACCCCTACGGCTTCACAGGTCCCTTGATCTTTTTTTACTTCTCTCCTTCTTACTCTAGTCGGCGATGACGTTTCATTTTCAGCCGCTTCTCTTCTCTTCCCCCCAATGTTGACTCTACCACTTTTATTTCCTATTCCCAGTCTTGAATACTTCTACGCCGCCTTATTATCTTCTCAGTATCGTTCAACTACCCCTTCTGTCAAGTTTTCTTGTTTGTTTCTCCCGCATCGGTTCTCGGTATCTATCATCTCAGTGGAGGGACAGACAGAAATCGGTTCGGTGAAACATGGACGTGATCTCGCCCTGTGTCTGTGAAACTATTGCCTGCGTTTCCGCGTCGAATTTCCTTGTTTGAATCCTTTTTCCCCTCTCGAAAGTTTCATTCACGAACCCATTGCTTTTGATATGTGTCCGCCTATCAACCTTTTGTTTCCAATTTCCTTGTCGAGACTTTGTTCACCCCCGCTGCTAAGTTTGTCGGTCCGAGCCCAAGAAAGTTTATTTGTTTGTATTTAGTGCGTCTTCCATGATATGTCTCCTGCGGAGTTTCTTAATTTGATACTCCCGATTTGAAATTTGCTACATCTGCTTTCCGCCTCCGTCACATGCATTTCAAACTCTCGGATGAGCATTGGTGACATGGCTGAGGTTTCAAAAGCTTACAAATCCCTGGACGAGTACAATCTAAAGTCTTGCCCAGGGCAACTGACTCCGCTCATACGAGGCTGATTATACGAGGCTGATTCGTAGGGTGACAGGGCTCCGGGTTCCACGTGTGACTCTGTCGCCAGCAGGTGAGCCCAATCGAGTACCAGAAAGCTGACCAGATCAGATGCACTTTCTGCTCCTTCATCTCGCCACACCGTATACGTTCCCGAATCCACTGTATTCGTCTTGTTTTGAGGGAGCCCCCGTCGTGCCAGCGGTTTTGGTTCTGGATCGCATGTATTCTCCGGCTCGTCCGATTGTTCCGGGGCATGAGTCATGGGTATGGCCGCCGGACAGGACAAGTGCATCAGTAAGCAGTTGAACGCCATGTCGATCGTCGTCTTCGAACAGCCAAAGGCTTCCTTCATGCATTTAATGACTCAACGCGCCTTTACAGCACGGGTGCAAGATCACGCCTCGTGAAGGCCCATATTGCTCAGTGTGATTCCGACGTTCCCGGATGGCACTATCCGACCAACAAACTCTTTCTGAACCTGTATCGCGGGACAAGGCTCATTGGCAGTAAACCTGGACATTCATGCACACGATAAGGCCAGGTCTACCTCGGACGGCCTGGTCATACGCTGGTCTTGTGAAGCTTGCGCTCGCCACATAGTGGTATGGTAGTCGAAAGCGTGTCACCGTCTGCCTCTTTGTCAGTTACTGGTTGCCTTCGGGTTGTGACCGTGCTGCCTCCCGTTCCTCATGGTTCAGGTACAGATTGCGAGAGCAAAGCGGGTGAGGTAATTGATTGGGAACTGGTGCAAGTTCTCAGAATTGGTCAGTCATATGAGCAGTTTATGGGTCTCGCTTCAGTACCTACTACTACCCAGTGCCCACTACCCAGAACCCTTGATTGTCCAGAGCACTGGCACATGGCAGTGATACATTGTGTCATGTTTGATGGGGAAAGGATGACAGAGGTCTGGGGATGAAGCAGGACCCCATACTCTTGAGCAGTCATCTCGTCAAAAGGCTAGGGGAGCGGGCTGGATTGTCCGAATGTTCGCAATGTCCTTGTAGCCTCGGCCAAATAATTTGATATGATAATAGGTCCATAGCGGAGGAAACATTCTTTCAGGGGCGACGTTCATCACGCGATCAGTCAACGAGAGGCTGTGCTCTGTCGGTAGCACGCCCTGCAAGTTCAACACGAGTAGTCCGCAAACTCTATGTTGATACCAACGATCCCGCAACGCGTGTCGATCAAACCCACCGGTGAAAAGTCTAAACAGGAAACATTGGTTCGCGAGAAAGGCCCCATGAAGTTTCTGGGGCTACGTGGAGAATCCAAGTCCAAAGGTTAATTCTAGGGGGTCCAAGTTTGTTTTCTCATTTAACCTGGTGTCGATCCTTCGGTGTTGGAACGCGTTTTAGGAATATATGGCCAGCGGTGAGAGTGTACCAGGATGACGGGAGACACGGAATGTTCATGGGTTTAGGGTTGCAGATGGTGGTGGTTGGAACTTGGTTGGAACCAGTTTGAATCACACTAGGAGGTCATATTCGTCGATGGACTGATCGCTGTAGGGGGACTCACCTCCGTGTTTCTTGCAAAGTTGAATGTTTGACTTTGACTTGGATGACGCATGCCTACTAGAGGGCTGGACAGTGACACTACAGTGCCACAGCAAGGCCAATTTATCGATGACATATGCGATAGCAGCAAAGTTGGTCCCCAATCAAAGATACCTTGAATTTTCCAGACTAATGTGGAACTGTTCAACTATCAACAAGCAATTCACGACAACTCGGAGTGATTCCATCCCGGACCCCAGTGTCTGAGGCCGAGGAAAGTGGAGAAAGGGGGGTCTTTCTTGTTTGGGGTAAAAGGTGACGGATCTTGACTCGAGCTTGACCGACGGATTAGGCGCAGCCACCCTGACATGTGGACGTGGACGGTCTCAGAAATTGAATGGGTCAGTGTGAGAACTTGTGAAGCAACAGGCGAAGAGTGTCTGGTTTGGAAGGGAGCATTGTAACATATCAGAGAGACAGAGTTGGTAGCCTCGTGAGGTGGTCGAGATTTCAAGGTCAGCTGACTGGAATCACACGACAGCGTAGTCACACTCTCGTTACCGTCCAAAAGTGACTCAATTGGGGAAGTGCCGGTACGGCATCAGTCTAGGCCCCGGAATGGCCACTCGTTGTGAGGTAAAGTGGTTGGGTTTTACAACTGAGGTAGATATTAGCTACCACTACGGTGAGTCTAGAGGAGACAAAGAGCGAATACCTGCACCACGACAGTACCCACTACCCACATATACTATAGCTCTTGAATCCAGTGGTAATCTATGATTTCTAGATTAGAGTGCGTCAGTATAGCTATTAGCTACTAGATTAGCCTCGTCAATCATCAGGGGCTTAGCCTCTAGCCGATGAAGGTGCCTGCTACTACTGAGTAGTGAGTAGTAGTCCTACTACTCAGTACTAACTAACTGTTGAACGACATAAAAGGTACTACTACTACTACTACGAGTACACTGCATAGTCCTGTGAATCGGCATCGATGGAATATCCCAATCCTTGTTTGCTTCGACCCATCGGGGGTTCGATCATCTAGATTCGATCAAGGTTCGTCCACTACGCTCCGCAGTCCGGACCATCATCAGCATCGTCATCGCACCGGAGACTAACGTGAAAATGGCCCTTTTGGGGGGTCCCTTTTCTCTTCCCCGGTGATATCCACTACTACGATCACTTGCTCTTGACTGTTCTTGCTGACGATCTCTTCCTTCTTGAGCTTCTCCGCCGATTCCACCCTGGATCAGGTCCTATCTTTAGCTGTTGAGTTTGGACGATGCTGAGTGGCGGCCTGTTCTTTGTTTGAATGGGACATGGAGGGAATGAGTGCATGAGCATGACTGCCTGTTCTTTGACCGATCCTTGATCAGGCCCTTGAAGCTCTGGGTTATGCCCCGACAGCGGCACGTTGGAACTGATCCCAACATTCTCTCCTGGACACCAACTTCATGCTCTGCTGCAGTCTATAAATAGTCGGGCCCATTACAGAGGTTGCTTCACACAGATTTGGACTGGTCTCAAGAGAAGAAAGGAAAAGCTTGCGGTCCAATGAAGCCATGGCGCACTTTGCAGTATGGCACTCTACACTATGCAGTGTATGCAGTATGCACTATGCAGTAGTCCAAAACACAGAGACCCAGAGAAAAAGAAAGCACAGAGCGTCAACCCGTCGAAACTCGAAAGTATGAAAAAGCGCAAAAAAAAGAAGATCAGCCCCAGGATGCCCTGTTTCAGACATCTGAAACAGGCTGACTTGGTCGATCCTCACCGATTAGCATCGCGTGGGAATTTCCGCCCCGAGTCTGCACACGTCCTGTTGTTGGAACTGGGCACACGACCGTAGTCTGCAGGTACCTCAGAGGTCGCTTGGGGGGTCTTGGTAGGCGGCCACACTATGATCTCTGGTCACGGGAGTGACTCTGACTCGACTCTGCGGGGACTCGATTCGACCAAGTCCACCGAGTACTGGTACACCACGTTGCACTTCCGAAACACACCCGAGGCCCCGAACCCCCGAAAATCCCGTGGTGGAGCCCCTCTGTTTCTTTGGAGGATTCACCTGGTGGCTTCTTTCCTTCTCTCTCTTCCTCCGCCTCCACCTCCACTTTCACGGCTGCGCATCTGGCTCTTTTGTCCAGACGACTGCTTCCTTTTTTTTCTTTCTTCGTGCCTCAATCCTCAATTTCCTCTTCTGCCATTGCCCCGTCCTGCCCCGTCCCCGTGCACCTCTTTGAGCCCAAGATTCCCCCCTCGATCCTCAAACACCGTGCGATCTCCATCGTGCGTCTCCGCATACGCATTCCTCCGGCCATCCTTAAACACTCCACTGGTTCCCCCCTTCTCGAACGATCTTCTTCTTTTTTCCTTCTTTTTTTTCTTTCTCTTCCACTATGTCAGCGCAAGAAGAATTCGACCAATTGGTTCAAAACAACCGCGCTCAACATTCCTCCCACTCAGAAGATCGCGCCGAGTCTCCCCACTTCTCGGACGATAACGACTCTCTCTCCTCTTCACCTCGTCAGATACGCCAACGTCGACTCGTCGACTCCTCCGACGAAGACGAGGATCTATCGAGCAACATGGTGTCTTCCCGAAGCAACTACCACGTCCCCAACACCGTCTTTGAAGCCAACACCGGTCCCAAGGGTGTCATTGCCGATGCACAAGCCTTTGAGCGGGCCAAGAAGAAGTCCTTTCGCAGGACCCTGCTGAGTGCCGCGGGGTTCGATTCCAATGGCTCCGCCTTTGGAATGAACAAGGCGTCTCGAAATGACTCCTCCTCCGCCCCCGAGGGCTCGTCGGAGAGCGACGGGGACGAGGAGCAGTTTATGAACAAATGGCGCGCCTCTCGGATGCAGGAGTTGCAGAACCGCAACACCCGCCGCCAATCCCCACGAGGCCATCGGTTTGGCTCCGTCGAGACGGTCGACGCCGCGGGGTATCTGGACGCCGTCGAGCAGGTCACCCCAGATACGGTGGTGGTGGTCTGCATCTACGACCCCTACGTACGTACCATGACTCCACCTACTTGAGATCGGATTCGATCAGGTTGTCTGAAAGACGGATGTGCTAACACGACCTGGCTGTAGTCTGATCAAAGCGCCATTGTCGAAGAATGTCTCGTGACCATTGCTCGACGACAAACGTCCACTCGCTTCGTCAAGTTACACCATGAAATTGCCGAGATGAACCACATCCGCGCTCCCGCTCTGTTGGCCTACCGCGGTGGGGATGTCTTTAGCACCATTACCGACATCATTCACAACATCCCCCGAGGTCGCAGCTGCAGTGCGGACAGTCTGGAGGATCTGTTGAAATTGTGCGTATACATTTTTCCCCCCTCGATTTCAGTGGGGTCATGACTCAAACACTAATACGTCATTCTTCTACAGGCATCGAGTTCTCTGATCGAAATTGAGACACCCTCTTCCTCACTCAGAACGCTCCATCATTTCCTTTGCATAGCATGTGGTGTTTCGGCTTTTTTTTTTCTCTCTCTTGCTGGTCATCGGCGCCCTCATTTTGGCACTTGCGCATCTGAATATACCTCATTCTGTAACATTTTGCATGGGGACTAGAATGTCTCCGGCCTCTTGATCTCGGTCTGCCCCTTCTCATCCATCTGTTCTGTTGTTTTGAGACATCTCGTATGAAATAGCGATTGATGTCTCCCTGGCGCTGTGGAAATGTGCCATCATGCTCCTGGGCCTTATGGGTGGTTTTTTTTTGTCTCTTCTGTCTTTTGATATCCTCTCCGTTCTTGATCTTTTGCCCGCGGGCCCAAATGTGTACCAGCCTCTCATCTATCGTACCGGCATACTTGACTATCATATCACATTTTTCTATGCGACTAAGAGATCCCATATGACCCATACTGATTCTACTAGTTTCACCATCGACTGTCCACAGTCCAGCACTTGAGCTCATATAGATAAGAGTGTCCGAAACTTACACTGTTACTACACCGTACACAGTGCAGACTTGGAGTCATATGGTCAAGGCGGTGCGGCCTACACAATCCTGCCTGGGTCGAGATTCTCGGGATTGAAAAGCGGGATAGACGGACGAACAGTTAATTTATGGAATCAGCATCGTTGTCGATCCGAGATAGCTTTGGAAAGCAAAAACACCGGTTGAAACGCAAGAGGGGCCAGCAAGAAGAAGATCTGATGACAACCATTCAGCTCAATTCCACTGGGAAGGGGGTTCTCCTTTCGCCCGATGAAGGAGACCAGAATGATGAGAAAGACAAATTGATTCGATATATGGTCATTTTCTTCTTTTGAATCCGTGTTGCGAAGAAGAATTACGCCTCCACCGCCCGATGAACATGCTCAGAGAGCGCCCCGTTCAGCTGTGAACTCCCAGAGCATCTTGATCAATGCATCTGGGAGTGTGTAGAGGTCTACGTGGAATTCGCCCACTGCAGGAAAGGACCATACAAATTAGTCTTCGATGCTTCAAATTTCCCCACCAGATGTCGCGTGGAAAATATCAAGATAGCGGGTCAAGTGTGGAAAAGGTACATAACCTGGAGAAGGCAGGGGAGAAAAAAAACTCACATTCGGCGTCATTCTTGGTATATGAGTCTGCTGACTTGTTGTCATGTACCATCTGTACCACTTGCAGGAGGTCATCCTCATTCAGTTTTTGCAACCCATCGGCCAGCTTGTCCATATCGACCTGGCGAAGGAGTTGTGATTAGCGCGCAAGCGCATATGGCGAGAATCAGTCACTCGATACTCACATTCTTCTCGGTCCGCTTCTTCTTCTTGACGCTTTCTTCACCAGTGGCGCCTCGCTTGCCCTTAACCCCGTTCTCATCTCCCGGAACTGGTCCGGACTCGCGCAGCAAGGCCAAGAAAGCAGGCTTGGGGTTGCGGAAGGTCTGATAGTATTTTCCCATATTAGCCTTTCACATTTAGTAGTGGCAGCACGTAATGCACCGCCACAACAGAGCGGATATATCCAATACTCACAATCGTGTGTTTGGCCTCGTACCGCTCTTGAGCAAAGTTCAAGTCGTGGCGGATCGTGTGAGTCTTGTCAGCAACCAAGTCGATCGTCATATCAAACTCACCCCATCCTTCCTCTTGAATACGGAAGGGGGGTTTTTTGAAAGCTGCGTACAGAACTAGTGATCAGCAATAGCTCATGGCTTTGGCATCCACTGCTCGAATCCTTGCGCAATGTGTTGGCCACCTCTTCAGACTCAGACCGAGGAGGGAATGCAACTGACTCTGGTTTGCACGATCACCGAAACTCGGGTGTAGCCGATAGACAACCTTGTCGAAGATGGAGGCAGGCACCTGCTCGCCTTTGTCATTGACTAGGAAGATCTCAATTGACCAGGCGCGCTGCGGGAACCCCTCAACGTCGGACGGCTTGTCGCTATTTCACCAGCAGAGAAAGATTGTCAGCTCAGGTTCAAGATTCTTTCTGCTTTTTTTCTAATTCCAATCTCATTGGAGGGGCAGCTGAATGCTGCTTCTGCGGAACGAGCGCCGCTTGATCCTGGTATCTAGTATGCATGGGGCGCTGCCTCGTTCTCCTCGTCGCACAAGGCGAACTCGGCGACAAAAAAGCTCCTCGAAGACTCGAGGCATTGGTTACGGTTGGCGAACGAAAGAGTGGCGATCAGGTAAGATGAAGGCCAAAGCGAAAGCGAAAGGCAGGATCAACGTACATGATATGTTGTTCCGTCACAATGCGGATGTTGCGCTTGACCTAGTGTGCGGAAAATACTTGTCAGTGAAATGAACTGGAGCTGTCGTTGCTAAACGAACTGAGAGTCAAAACTTTTGCCATATCCACCGGACTACCGGAGTACTTCAAGTGAACGCGACGCGAGACGATCCTCAGTGATGTTGATTCCAAGATCCGAGCTTCATTGGAAAGCTTCGAAACCCAGACACGATGAATGGATTCTGGAGTCCAAGTTCTCACCTCAGGCATGTTTGTTGGGTTATATGCGATTATCTCTCCTTGAGTCGAGCGTGCGAGAAGGATCCTTGAGGATGGCGCGCTGGTTGACGCGAAAGTCCCTCGGGAGCAGTTTGCGCGGGCAGGCAGGGAATAATGGAGGGTCGGATTTGCGGGCAGCGGTCGGAGATGGGCCGGCAGATCGCAAGACGGGATGGGCGAAGGATGGCGAGAGGGTTTTGTCTGGAGTCTCTTCTGCCAAAAGTGAAGAAGAGGCGGACGTCAAAAATTTAAGATTGATTTGAAATAAACAGTGAATGAAAGATCAATGAGAGTAAGGTTGGATGGGAGTGGCAGGAAGTAAAGTTTAGGTAGTCGAGGGGTGGACGAGACAAACGGAGGCTCAGAGGGAAGGGAGCTTAATCAAGCTTGATCCACCAACCCATAAAACGAAGAGACGAGAGTAAGTGAGAAGCGTGTAGAGTATGCCAATATGGAGACGACAAACAAATACAGAGTTGCCCTGACATACTTTGAATTGATTTCTCAAGCTCAGCCTAGATTCGCAGCCTGGCAACGAACTTTTACGTCAAGTAGGACTCTTGAGAACTCGCTATTTGCGCTGGATGGTCACAAAGGCATGTTTTGAGTGTCCCATTCCGCAAAAACACAACAAGTTGGGTCTCGCCTCAACTATCTTGGAGTGAGTGTATCCTATAAGAGCCATAGGCAGTTGACAATAGCCATGTATATGCGAAAGAGGTACTTATGAATTGCAGGAATGATTTATCTGTCTATCTACTGCCGATAAGGAGTTAAAGGACATCAAGGGGGTTACCCTTTCATTTCGTATCACGTTGTGATGGCTCTTCTTTCATCGGGGAGCATCAATCATCAGGGGACGGCCTTGACAGTGGCATAATCAAGGGTAACATGGGAATGGGAAGTTGGA
Organism: Penicillium ucsense; assembly: GCA_014839625.1. NCBI lineage: Eukaryota > Fungi > Ascomycota > Eurotiomycetes > Eurotiales > Aspergillaceae > Penicillium > Penicillium ucsense. The sequence goes on along the minus strand of WIWV01000001.1, from coordinate 609,147 downwards.
GTTAAGAGGCAGAAGGCGAGAGATGTTGGGGAAATGGTCATGAGTTCTTTCGTATTTGGGGGATATTGGTATGGTATGGTAGAAAGGGGGAGGAAGGGTGGATGCTAATGCAAGCTGCTCGTCATTGCAACAAAAGCCAGGAATAATTCAGACCATGCTGATGAAGGCAATAAGGTCTGTGGAAAGGGGCCGAAAAGCGACATCTTGTGCAGGCACAGTTGGATTTACTCGGCCTTGAAAAGCTTCTCGTTCTCCTCCTGGGCCTTCTCGAATGCCTCCTTGAACAAGTTGGCATCTAGATTTAACAAACGTTATTAGCCACCCAAAATCAGAAGACACAAAGGCCGGTGGAGATGTTTTTTGTTAACTCACTCTCGCTGTTGGCAAAGCGGATGGCCAGAGTCTGCTTCTCAGGCTCACCCTCGGAGACATCGGCGGTGGTGTTCCACACCCAGCTGCGGTCGCTACCGACATTGGGGCTCAACTTCATCTCGGGAACGACTGTAGAGTGATGCAATTAGTTTGACTGCCAACATCACATGGAAGATGCTAGGGGGTCACTCACCGTAGTGGTTGGCGCAGACCTTGAGGGTCTTGTCCCGGCGCATGACCAGGCGAGTCTTCTGGTTCTCCTTGTGCTTCAGCAGGCGGACATCACCAGTACCACGCTCCTTCCACTCCTTGGACTCGGGGTCGAACTTGAAGAGTTTGGCGCGCATCTTGAACACCTGCTCCTCAAGCTCCTCATGGGTCTTGGTCTCAACGACCTCCTTCAATTCCGTCTTCACCCAGCTAGCATCGGCGACAACCTGAATCAAGGAAAAGAAGCGTCAGTATGGGCGGAATAGATCAAGAGTCTCAAACAAGAATTGTAGAGCATTGTGATGCGGTCAAAGTTGGATCGCAGCAAGCCATCCCAGCTGCGGGGTCTCAGGAGATCACCCCGCGTTCTGGACCATCCCCGTGGTATTCGGAGAAGGGAGGTCTTGCAAACGCATCAAATGATTCAACGTCGCTCCCCGGGCTGATAACTCTGCACGTCTGTAACCCACCTTGTCAGCTTCGACATCTTCCTCCTTCTCATCATCTTTCTTCTCGGCCTTCTGAGCCTTGGCGGAGCCAGAGCGGTCGTTCTCCTCCTCGTCCTCCTTCTTCTCCTCCTTCTTGGGGCCTCCACCGAACATGGAGAAGACGTTATCGGTAGTCTTCACAGCAGCCTCCTTGACAGTCTCGGCAGCCTCGGTGGCCTTCTCAGTGGCGGTCTCGGTAGTGGTCTTCTCGCCGGTGGTCTGGGCCTGGTCAGCCACAGGAGCCTGGTCAGGCTTGGTCTCGGCAACGTCAGACATGGTGAGCGAAGTGATCAGGTTTGGTGAGCTATAGAGAAGCTGTGGTATAGATCCAAGGAAGACGGATGAGCAGAGATATCTCAGAAAAATCCCAGGGGTAAGAGAACGCTTGTTGTTGTTGATGCGGGAGGGTGTGAGGTGGGGGGAAAAATTAATAGTTCATGTGCAGGCAGAACTCGCCACCGCCCTGCGACTGAACTGCTCCAGCGGGCCAGGAACGCGAGGGATGAAGGCACCGTCACAATTCGTTCAGTTCATCTTGTATCGACTATCGAGCTTCTTGTCCTGAAGATGGAAGTTCATGGCTTGGAAACATAACCGCTGGGACAGTCTAGAAAGGAGCTAAGAACAGAATAGGCATATACGCTTAAAGTAGACTGAATTGGTATTGAAGATACTGTAAGTAAACGAAAGGACAAAAAACATCAATTCGTTCAAGCTCAGAAAGCACATTTCACACCCTGGGCTAACGGATAGGTGCAAAATAGCAAAGCGTTACGTGCAAGCAAATTCCAAACAGCTAGGAAGCCAGAGGGAGACCAAATGCACGAGCGTTACGTCTGCACCGAACAACAAGAACGGATTCCGGTGGTCCTCTTAATCATCACGCTCCCGACGGCCCACAATGCGGCGTGCTTGCGCTTGAGCCCGGTCCAGCGTACCGCTTGGCGCACTTCGTACGCGATCAATCATCGAGGATAGATCAATGCGGTCGACTGTTTTTTCTAATCGGTTCCATGCACCACTGATGAGGCCCTTGGCTTCCTGATTCAGATGAACAGAGCGCCTATGCACCAGAGAAGACACGGCGCGGAATTGTTCAACTGCGCTTCGAGAAATGACCTGTGATATTTCTTTGGAACGCGCGAGCACAGTTTGATGAGCCACTAGACTCTGGTCTCGCAGGGTGTTCTGGTGGAGGAAATGAGATCGCTTAACCAGATCGCCCATCCTGACCTGCACATCAGTAGAGACTCGGCTGTATACTTCGGCCAAACTGTTCTGGGCGATCTGCAAATCTTTCGTCAATTCCGACGAGATCTTCTGCGCCGCCCACCTCCAGCTTGCAATCTTTAACCATGGTGTGCCAAAATCAACTGTGGCCACCTGTTTGCGGAGGGGTTTGGACCTAGTACAAACAGTGATGGTCACCAGGCCATATGCATCTTCTCGGTCCAGTCGCAGTGTGTATACCCCGTCGAAGAGCTTTGAGATCTCATGATGTAAGGTTTCATCATGTCGTCGGACACTCACATCGAAGAGTGGAGGCTTTCGGGAGGCGAGAATGCTTCGATGGGGTTTGATCACTACGTGGCAATCTCCAACGACCCGAATTTCAAACAAGTCCGCTGTTTGACGCGGATCTCGGTAGAGATTTATGGAGCTGGCATCTTGACTGACAGTTGCGGAGGATTGGCTTGAGGAATGGTGAGGCTGACCGGCGCCCCAAAGGGAAAGTGATGTCGGGGCCACCGTGGGTACGATTACGGAAGAAGATGGTAGAAGCGTTTCGGGCGCGGAGGCGCTGTCGAATACGTCTCCGTTGGACACCCATTGCGAGACACCGAGAATTGTTGTACTCACCGCTGCATATCCGAAAGAAATTGCGACGGCGGATACAAGCGTTAAGATGATCATACTAAGAGTGGGACCCGGTCCGCAAGCCTTGCTTCCAAACAATGGGCGTCTTTGCTTACGAGGATAGTTCTGAGGATCGGTGGAAGAGCACATTTCCGCGGCCTGAGGACCGGCCGCGGCGATCTTGCGAATGTGCTTGGGGTAAAGATCCATGAGTGAAGCCAGGTTACGGTTGAGCTGACCTGGCGTGATACTTTCAAATGTCTTCAAATCGATGGGATATCGACGCAATACAGCGGTCTCGCCTGTCTGCGGGTGTCGAGACTCAAGACACATGTGGAGGCTGTTCTGGTTGACTCGGATGTGTTCGCTCGCTCGCTTCCAGAGCGGTTCCTCCGAAATGACCATCACAGGGATCTCGTGTCTCTCCAGGAAAGTTCGAACGCAGCGCTGTGTCTGCACGAGAGCATGACTGTCCCTATCAGAGACGAATATAATGGCCATGTCAGGAAGGGTCCATTCTGACGCAGAAGTGATTCGGTACCGTGTGCCATCCCAGTATGAGTGACATGGCGGGCGATTCTTGAAGTCCAGGTGCAAAGTTTCCAGGCAAGCTTCATGAGGTTCAGCACTTGCTTCTTTGCACTCATCCACGACTAGCTGCACGTGAATGGGAAGCAGTTCTGCGAAATTTGGCACAGCTCCAGCCCCAAACGAGGTAGGCACCACATGGTATCGAGAGGAATTGGCAGAACTTGTTGGCGAATCTGCCGTCGAGCTGGACACCAGGACATCGCCTATCTTGTCCAGAATGATGTTCCGGGAATCTGGCTGGCCCGTGTACAGCACACGATATGGCCTGTCCAGGTCCAAGCTTCCCTTGGTCATAGTCTGCTGGACGGTGGTCACGAGAAGTGCGTCCTTGACATTCTGTGGCAGCGTAGGTTTCAGCTGGGTTGCTTCAGCTTCACTGAGCACGTGGATTGTATGTTTAAGCTCGACTCGCTCCATCTCAGGCCATTTTTCAGGCTCCACAAACTCTATGGAGTCGACGGACTGGCGGCACGCTGGACGGGTGGTCAAGCTGCTGTCGTCGATTGTGTGGTTGTCGTCTTCGGTCAAAAGCAGTGGCGACTCGTCCAAGGCTGTCAAGCGCTGAAACTCGCCATCAACATCTTCCTGCCTCTTTTCTTCTTCCCCCTCCTCCTCGGTATCTCCTCTGGCCGACTCATCATCTGGACCGTCGATCTCGCTGCTGCTGTATCGCTCATCCAGGCTCGCTACATCGTCGGGCGTGGTCTGGTCGATCAAGGATTCCGCATCAGTATGCTCGGAGCGGCTCCCATCTTCAGAGTGTATATCTGATACGCTGAGGTCTGCCCAGCTATCGCCGAGGGATCTGGTGGCTGAAGTTGTAGGCCGATCGTGCGACATGGTGGCTGCTGGGCGAGAGTGCGAAAGCCACTCTTGAACGGAGGCTGATACTGGCGGGAAAGTCGGATACTGGAGGGGAGCAGCTGAGCGGGCACTTGGGGAACGCCTGTTCAGCTCCGTACTATTAGCCATGGCTCTGGATCGATCATGGGTGTCGTCAATAATGAGGTCTCTGCGTGGTGGCTTTGTCGTGCCAACTCTCTTTCCGAGCGCACAAGTGATCAAGAGCAGACTATTTGATGGTCCAAATAGACTCACCGCGAGGATGAGGATGCCTGAGACTCAGACATGTGCCTTTGTTGGGGGTGGGTCTGCGGGGATGTGCCCGTCGTCTGGGCGCAAGATCCGATCGAGAGCAGATGCCACACTCAGGCCACAGAGCGGAGGGCGAGCAAGGAGGATAGAACGAGGTTTGTAGGCAAGGGAGGTCTCACAGATAGATCAACGTCGGAAGAGTCACATGCGACCTTGAGTCAAGAGAGGGGCAAGAAGTACTGTGGTTGGAAATGATGGAAGAAGGGAAAGTCCCTTCCGGAGAACTTGGAAAGGTCAACTTCTAGAGCTTGATCATTACCATGAAACGGCTATCTCCCGGGGTTCTTAGGCTGATGAGGTATCACGTAAATCAGTCCGGTGGATTACGCGCATATTGCAAGCACCTGCCGTACCGACCTACTGCTGACTCTGAGTAATCATTAGGTAGTTGCATGTAACTTCTGTGTGTACTCCAACCCTCGGTACACTTACAGGACTACTAGACAGTAGACACCGTACTAGTGAGAGCGTTCCGATTGATGGACTCAGATATCTAATCGTTAAGCATCGACGAGTGGGGTAGGCAGCCCCTCTCAAATGGGCCAGGAACTTAACAGGCGGACTCAGGCAGAAATGCGTCTTGGCCATCTCCTAGTCGCTCGTCCTCCAGGAAAGGCCGTCCTGCTCGAGTTCCTCGTCGACGGGGCAGCAAATAACCTCTGTCGCTATGTGATAGATCAGCTGTCGGTGTTGATTCCTCTTCACTTGAGTAAGTTACACCAGGTGACGACATGATCGCGGCTCCCTTTCCTCACAAGTTACAACTTGGGCGATGCAGCCACACCTCCACCGTACGCCCCACCGATCTGCCGGGGTCAAACTGGGACTCGAACCTTTAATGTTCAGCGCACGCCCGAGGACGTTCTTGTTCGAGACGTCAGCGAATAAATCGTATATGATTCCCGAAGAGGTCATGTCCGCGAACAAGCTTGGAGTCACGCAGGCAGCGCACATTGGCGACCGCAGAGCCTCCGAGACAGCAGATGTAGCAGAAGAGGTGCTGCGCATTTGTGTGCATTCAACAATGTGCATCTATATACATTCGGTCCTTCCTACCTTCCCTCGCCCCTTTAGACCCTAGGTCAGCTCTTCCGGCTATTTTGTATACAACGTCTCGGGCTTCGTGGGCATCCCATTTGCATTCGGGTTTTACAGCACGAGGAGACCAGCGACAACAGCGGCCCCACCAAAAACCATATCCTGAGCGGTAGCTCTCGGCAATCCGGCATTGCTAGTGGTGGACGCGGCAGCTGAGCTTGACTGAGAGCCTCCAGAGGAGCTCGCACTTGAGCTTCCGTCTGTAGCGGCCGAGCTGGTGGCAGTGTTTGTCGCGCTTGCCTCCGTGGTTACAGCGGCTGTGCGAGTCGCAGCGATCTTGGAAGAAGCCGAGGACACCAGGTCAGAGTAGTTGCTCGCGGTGAAGGGGATTTTGGTGAAGCACTCGTCCGCGGTTGACCAACTGCCGTAGTCGTCGGTGGTCGTGGTGGCTGTGGCCGCAGACGCACTGCTTGTCGTGACGGGATTCATGTCATAGACGCAGCAGAAGGTATCCTTGTCCTCGATGACCATATTGCCGTAGCAGCATTTGACTTCTCCGCGGCGTGTCTGGGGCAGCCAGTCATTGGGGCAAGTGGCTTGATCCGCAACGGCGGCGGCTGCAGTGGCTGCGATGGACAGGGCAACGGAGATGAGAATGGTCTTTGGTGCCGACATGTTGACGATGTAGAGAACAGACGAAAGGGGCCTGGCTTCGTGTTGGGAAAGTCGGCTGATTCTGAGTAGACGGGTAGATATGGGGTACTTATAGCACTGAACACCCTCCAAGCCGCAAAATGCTCGAGCACAGTGAACTACTGTTTCATATGCACCATGCATCAATACAGGCTACGCCGGGCATCGATGTTTGCGCGCTCCCCAATAGCGGAGCGGCTCTTGGCTCTCAGGGGCCATTGCCCTGGTGGAGTCTTTGAAGGCCAAGGATGACACCCACCAGGATTGAATCCTAGATCGGGGACAGGAGTCCATGTCACCGATCGCATGCCAAAAGAGTTCCACTGCTTGGCAGGACATTTATTAAAACACATACAAGTCGTAATGAGGTAGACTCGAGCATGTCCTATTAGCACTCTAACTAAGATGTGGGTGGTTGAGCTACGCTTATGACTGACAGAGCTGAGTGTACACTTGTACACATAAGAGAATCAACACCAGTGGTACTATGACCTGGATGACAGATACCTATCTGGCGCCTAAGTTAGACTCCCGTCACTCTCTAATCTCTGGTACATTATGTGATATTTATATGAGTGACATCCTATACCTTCATTTTCGTGCATCCTACCACACCAGTAGATTGGATGTAGACTCAATTTTCAAATCCACTCGTTCTTTGCGAAGTTATCGAATCAGAGCAATTCCGCCCCCACGCTTACGCCCGGGAATGACCCTCCGCCAAGACTGGATCAGGGGCACCGGTCAGCCATGACTACCTTACTACTTGATCTTATCACCTTACTACTTTAATACTTACTACTGACAGCGCAGCATATGTGTCTAAGTGTCTGACTCCGCTGTCACTCCACATGCGGATAGAACCCCTCCAGTGGAGGCATCATCCTCCCCGGGATTCCTCGCCAAGATCGTCAACAGCCTCCAATATGCCGAAGAGGCAGAATGTCTCGGCAGGAGCTATCCGGGACCCACCCGAAGTGTGGAAGCACAGGGTGACAGCAACTGTAGTATTCAGGAGAGTGGACGTGCACTAACTACCGTAAATTGTAAGTATACAGACTACAGAGTTCAGACTAGTACCACAGTGTGTGGTCATGCGATCTCTCCATGGCCTTGATTGAGTCATAAGGTTCCAGTCATTTGATGAAAGAGCGTGAGGCCTCAAGCTAGACCAAATATAATTCACGTACTTCCAGTTACAACACTGGAAATTTTATGCTCTCATGGAATTGACATGAATCAAGCTTGATGTAGAGTATCTCGCTGCAGGCCTCCAGTGGACCAGGTTTACTAGAAGAACCTAAAGGATTTCCGAGCGAAGGCCGTGCATCCACGTTGGAAAGCCTTGGCTCAATGAATATTCGTTAAAGTCTAGCCCGTATTCAAGGTTCATGTACAAGATGTTCCTAATGAGGCCCACCCGAAACGCCCAATCTATATATAATACCTTACCAAGCAAAAGCCCAGCGTCGCTGGAATGATTCATCCTTCTCAATGCAAATTCACACTTAGGCGGAGAACACGACCACCATAGTATCAGAAGTTTGCCGGTCAAACTTTGTAGTCGTTCTCGCAGCATCAAAGTTTCTCTTTCAAAGCGTCAGGCAATATACGACTCTCGAAGCGTCGCATCAGCTTGTTCGTTTGCTCGGCGAGACTCAGTGTCAAAATCTGGGAAGGGGAAGTGAGAGTTTAGTAAATTATCAGGCTTTTCGAGTCCAGCGCCCTTGCTGGGAGTGGTCGAACGTACAGTATGCGGAAGAATACGGGCCAGGTGAGCAAAGAAGCCCTTGTAAATAGCCAGCACACCTTCAGTGCGAATAGTCTTGAAGAGACAATCAAAGACCCCTTGATAAAGGTTACCAGTCTGGTTATACATGCGAGCCATGATGGTGTCTGTTGTCATTGAGTCAGTCAAATCATCGGAAGCAACATCAGGGATGATAAGTCTTGGCATACCAGGAGGATGCATGAAGCAGCACACAACAAAGCCTGACGCTGCACTACTGGCCAGGTGCAGAGCAGGTCCCTCCTCCATGCCCAGGTGACGGGTCAATCGGCGCTTGGCAAAGAAGTACGTAGGAAGTTGAACAGCACTACCGAAGCTGGTCCGTATCATCGCGGCACCAACACCACGATAAATCCCCTTGACACCTTCGCTTTGGTAGATGCGGCTGAGACCGTCGATTGAGTTCTTGTAGTTGTGCTGGGTACCCACGGGCAGGAAGGGGGAAAATGACTGCAAACGAGTCTTGACAAGGAAAAATGGTGATCCAGCCGCCGCGCCAATAACACCGGAAGCTGCGCCAGCAAAGACGTTGGCCCCTAACGATTGGACTTTGGGGTCGCTGTAAATCGCATTTGTCACGGTAGAGCGAATCGGTTCGTAAAAGCCGAGGCGACAACCATTCAGGAGGACTTGATAGATGTACTTCAAAGAATGCCCAAGTCAGTATCTGCTCCAGATAAGGGTTTGGGAGAGGGGTTAACTCACGGCAGAACCAATGCCACGAAACAAACCACGCGGGCCTTCATTTTGAAGAATGACCTTGACGCCGTGCAAAACACCACGGTACTTTTTCACACCCTCGTTCTTCGACTGCAATTCACCCTGAAGTTGAAGTCTTTGGCAAGTCAGCTTCATCCAAAATTACCATGAGTAATCCATCTTCCGGTCTCTTGAAGTAGACTGACCGAATCTTGACGGTTTCGAAACTGTGAGTGACAGTGACTGCGCCGCATG